>MKEJ01030890.1:0-11889 GCA_001753735.1 Embelia ribes
TATTCTTGATGATCTGTGTCTTTGATGTTGGCTCTGATTTTTCTTTTTTCTTTTTGGTTTGCATTGACTTTTAACAAGGAAAAAATAAAAGGAAAGAAAAAAAATTAAAAAAATAGTCTGAAGTGTTGCTCGTGAAACCGAACCCTTCAAAGTTAGTGTTGGTAGAATCCAATATGATGGATCCTCCAACACATTCAAATGTGTTATCCCTTCGGAATTTAATTTGATGATAGCATCCGAGCATCTCTTTGTTTCCATACTAATCAAGCACACCTACACATTCAAGTCCACTCCAACAATTAGCGGACACTTAAAATAAGATTATAATCCAGATGATCCAAACAATAAGACATCCAGTAATGCAAATCTCCATCTTAACGATCAATGTAATTCCCATAATACCTATAGTGGAGCATGGTGGATCCTCCAACATATTGAAGCACACTAACTCTCCCGAATTTAATTTGATGACAGTATTCACACACCTCTTGCTTTCATATTAATTCACATACAATTACACATTGAATTCCAGTCCAACAACTAGTACACCTCAAAACGAGATTATAATCCCAATAATCCAACCCCAATTCCATGATAGCATCCAAAGCCACTTGGGAATCTGCCAATCTCATTTCCATGCAAACAATAGACCAGATAAGACAACGCAAATTTTCATTATAACTACCCCTATAATTCTTATAGGAAAGTGAAACCTCAAAGATAAAATCCACAAACTTGATTGTTTGCCGATGTCAACCTATGTCACGAGACAACAAAGTTGTTGAACTAAATTATGAAAAATCTCTTTGATGATTCAAATTTTAAGTTAATAATATTAATTACCGCTTCAAATTTTATGATCTAATGTATTTATTAAGTTGGTTTAGAAATCTGCTTATAAAGTTGACTCGATTGTATCGGGACTTGGCAATGCTCAAACAAAGTCCAATTTTTCAAATTTTGGTAAGTGAGCACCTGCAGTCAAGGAGTGAGTACTGGCACTCAAGTTTATACCGGCACCTAGGCTGAGTGGTGACTTTCAAAGAGTTACCCAGATCTATGTATCGGCACCCAGTCATGTATCGGTACTGTAATTATAAGTACGACACCCACTGCAGTTTTAATTATAACAGTCATATTTGATTAAGGGTAATTGTGTTTAATCCCATCATTAGTGGCTATAAATGATTAATTTATCCTCAAGGCCTATAAAAGGAGGTTCAAATCAGAGGATTATTAGTGTGAAATACAAGGCTATCAACTTCTAATCCATACAAACAAAAATCAAGCATTCAAGAAAATTTTAAAACCCATTTTCTACATATGAGCATTTTTTATTCAAATTAACACTCATATTCTTAAATTTCTTAATTTTTTAGTGTATTATACTACTCTAAGTGTGATCATGCTCTTTACAATCATATATATTAGAGTGAGCCAAAAATTCAAGAATTGCAACTTTTATTCCTCATTGATTTTGTGTAAGGGTTTTCTCCAAGACTTAAGAGGGGGGGTCTGAAGCGGAGTGATTAGTACCCAGGAAGCTAATTGTATTTTGTTTCGTTGGTAATAACGGAACATTAAAGTCTTAGGAGAGTGGACGTAAGGAATCAACGAAGATCTTTGGCCGAACTACTATAAACGAGTTTGTGTTTCTCTCTCACTTACTCATTCTATTTTTAGTATTGATTGTTATTATTTGTGTAATCTTTCTAAAAATTTCTTAAATCCCAATTTACCCCCCTTGTGATTTACCTACGGACCAATATTAACTAAGAAGAAAAATATAATATGATTATTTAAAATAATTAAATATTAATGATAAATTAAAATTTTAATTTAATATTTAAAAATAATTATTGAGCTTAAGACTATTAAATATGATACATAAACAAAAACTTTAAGTTTATAAAAAATAATTTTAATTTTCAAACAAATAAATAATTTTAATTTTTATTAGTATTTATGTAAAAATATTAATTTTTAAATTATATAATAAACATATAATAATTTTTAATTTAAAACTATATATTTATTAAAATTTTAATATTTAATGCTAAAAAATAGTATTTTTTATTAAGCAATTCTGTTTATATTTCTATTACTATAATTTTTATAAAATTTTATTTCTTTATATGTATCTTCTATCCCATCATTTTTATTCCCCTTTCTTTATTTCTTTTTTTTACTTACAAATATATTTTATTTATATAACAAATTAATAAATTAAATAAAATTTAAAATTATAAATTTAAAATTGAGAAATAATAGTATTTTTTATTACTATATAATTAAACAAATAATATTATAGTTAAATATATTGTTATATGCGAAATTTTAAGTGTAGAATAGTTTAAAATATGAAAATAGTATTTTAATGAATAAAAAAGTGTAATAGCTAATCTGATGTAAATGATAAAAAATAAAAATTCCATAAAATAGAAATATAATTCATTTTTCTTTTATTTTAGAAAATCTAATGCTAAAAGGTAACCATTGACACCTCTATCTATAGGCATTGTTCATTTCTTTAATTCACAAAGTTATACATATATATGTATTTTACAGGCGAAAAACAACTACAATATTGTTCATATGATACTGATGTGTACAGTATACTTATTATTTTAGGTAGTGCTATCAAATGTGTCGGTCGGACTCTTTTATTGGCTTTAGTGGGTTGACTCGGCTCGGCCTGTAACCTGAATGGCCCATCAGTGTAACTGGGTCGCATCAACCCATTTCATGAAATGATTGGCCCACAGGCCGCTCATGACCCTTTTGTTGTCAAGCCTTGCCTGGACTAGGTCGGGTCGGCTTGTGACTTTAATTTTTTTAATTAATAAATAAATAAATAAAATGAGTATAAATATTTTAGAAGTTATGGTTGTTCTTTATTTTTTTCCTAAAAATTTGAGTTAAGGTTCATTTTGAAAAATTATAGGTATTTGAAAATTTATGGTTAATGTTCTTTTTTAAAATTTAGGTTATAGTTTTTTTAAGAATTAATGATTTATTTCAAACATCAATTTTTTTAAAAAAAAAAAGTTTAACTTTGAAATAAAATTTGTGATGTTTGAAAGAAAATTGATGCTTTCTTGTTAGTAAATTTTAAAAAATATAAAATTAAGGACAAGAAATTCGTAAAAGTAGAAATTTTCATAAGTTATATGTTTAATAATACTATCTATTAAAATAGGCTCTAATGGGCTTTTTGGACCTACCCACGAGCTTTTACACTGGTCTAAAGGACCTTGGCATGCGGGGGTCTACAGACTCAAAATTTTAAAATTGACAGCCTCTGATCGCCCATTTATAAATGGATTGGCCACGGGCCGGCCTTCGCTGCGACCCTTGGGCCGTTTTGCACCCCTAATTTTAGGTCACGTCAACTTGTAATACAATATGTTCTCACGAATACAAATAAATTTTTGGAATAATGAAATTTATCATTAGGACAAATTTTTGTATGTATAATGCAATACTTCATATAGCCTGTTACGATTTGTTTTTATTTGTTTTACGTGCTTTATTTTTCTATTCAAGCTCTGATCATATGAGCCTGAATTGAGCTCGAGTATATTCATAAATAGTTTGATTCCTTTAGAACAATAGACATCACTTCTATTAATCTCTCAAATATAACTGTCACGTAATAATCACACAATAGTGGATATATTAAATAAGTAAAATATTATATGATTTTTAAAACTTAAATAATATTGTACTGTTATGAAGGGTAAATTGTTTAAAAAATGCTATTATTTGGCAATATGACTACTATTTTTTGATTTATTAGATTGAATATGAATTATATGTGTTTATGTACGTAAACTTACTCATCTAATTTGAATATATATGTGCAAATATAGTATCTAAAATTTAAGTAAAATAGCCTGCCTTGTCAGATCGATTTGTCTGTTTAATGAGCGGCATTTTATTTTTTAGACTTCCTCATTTATTAAATGAACAGTTTGAATCAAGTATTTAGCACGGCAAGTCAAAGCTTGTTTATAACTGACTTGGTTTATTTGTCCCTACCTTATGATTAAGTTATATTTCCCATGTCCAAAAAAAAAAAAATAGATGCAATTGGTTTACAAATAGTTTTAGACAAATGTTGAAAGTAATATTAACATTCTGAATGAGATATAAATTACCAAATTTATTCTTTTATTTTTATCCAGGAATTACACTAAAATGAGTAGGACCAATATTATCACATAGAACGACAGACCTTTATTGCAAAGGGACACCAAGTTCAGTGAGAAGTGATTTAATCCAAGCGAGCTTGGAGGTGGCATGAAAAAAAAAGATTTGGAATTTTTTATTGAGAAGGAGACCGTGGTGAATGGTATGCTTAAGGTATTGGAAAAGATGTATAGTAGTACCTTATATATAAGAGTGGATAATGAGGTAAAAACAAAAATTAACTATTGTTAAGTAAATGAATGAATAAAATCTTAAATTTGATTCCTGCAAGACTCAACTACTTTTTCTCATCGAGTGTCGTGATAATTTTGTAACGACTAAACATGCCGAAAAACGAAAAAAATAAAATGTAATACTATTGAACATTATATATGAATGAAATAGAAATTCTTGTTTTGATGTGCCCAATCGTGACAGTCCATTTACCGAAGAAATAAAGCCGTTAGATTCGTAACGGCTATTTTCATAATTCGAAAATCCGCGCAAAATCTCTCTCTCTCTCTCTCTCTCATCTCTGGATCCCGTCTATCTTCAATCAGCAGCATCTCTCTCTCTCTCATCAATCAATTCAGTAAAACCCTTCCTCCGTTACTAAATCTTGGAGTTTCAGATTATACCCTAATTGATCCTCAAAATCTTCAATTTTTCAGCTAATTAGTAATAAATCCCCAAAACCCTAATGGGTTTTCTTAATAAGGAAAATGAATCTAAATTTCCTTCTGGGGTTTTCTTAATAACGAAAAAAGTTCAAATTTTCTTATGGGCTTTTCTTAAATCTTACTAATTACGATCTAAATCTCAACTTTACATCTGGATTTTTGCTAATAACTAAAAATTCAAAACTTTAATCTTACTAATTACGATAAAAATCTCAACTTTTCACCTGGGTTAATCTCTCCAATGGCGCCTACACCTTCATCCAAGTCTCATATGCCTCGCTCGAAATCAAATCAAACCCTAACTAGAACACCGCAATCTAAACACTGCCTCAATCTCGGGCAGAGAGTCCGAACACCCCGTGGAGGTGATCAGGTGGATCTGAGACAACTCAGAACCCGACTCCATGCTGCAAATCAATCCGGGCCGGAACTCTCGCCGGGTATGTACGGAATTAGGGTATAGAGACTTTAGCCTCAACGGGGTTTCGTCTTCGGAGGACAAGGATCTCGATAGTTTTTACAAGAAGTTCATCTAGTCAAGGATTAATGGGGTGAAGTTGGGTGCCCAAGTGTACGATTATGATGTACCGGGCCGACTGGTTCGGGTAAAAGCTATACTATGTTCGGGTGTGGGAAACAACCCAGGATCGTCTACAGGTCTTTGAGGGGTATTCTCGGTGAAGATGATGGGGAGAATGAAGGGGTGGGGAGCTTTGTGCAGGTCACCGTCCTAGAGAACACACATTTTGGATGGTCTAAAGGCAACTCATCCAAGGTGAGAACACACATTTGTTTAATTTTTCATAAATATGTAATGTGAGGCACTTTTAAAGATGTGTGCTTGTTTGTGTGTGATTACCTGGATTATGCTTTATTTTTCGATTCTCTTTCAATGTGGTTATCTATGTTCAGTACTAGGTGTTTTGAGGAAAATAATTGGAAATAGTAAATTTTAGGACGATAGTAATGATTTATTTCACTTCTTTAGTACTAGTTACGAGCTTGAACTGAACTTTGTTGGATGGTATGAATGACTAAGAATTGGGAGTATTTTGTTGTTTTGACGAATCTGGATAGAGCCGCAACAGGCTCGTGACTGTAATACCCATTGACAAAGTCTCCAACCATTCCATTATTATCTTTTAGTATTTGAATTTTTATAAATTGAAGCTATGCACATCTCCATCGCGACTCGTGGTGCACGAGTTCGTTCTGTTGGAAACCTTTCTGAAACCAAGGGTAAAGTTACGTAAACCCTTCCAAGCCAAGCAATACGGGAGTTTTGTGCATTGGGTTGTCCATATATATAGTGGTTAGACTATTCGTGCTGCTATAAGCTTGTTGTTTTATGAAATTTGAGAAGATAATTAACGAAATACTATTTTGGTTTTCTCTTCTTAGGTAGGGTATTAGTGTGGTTTGTGCACCACCACAAGAAAAACAAGGTATAGCAGCCTTTAAATAGACTACCACCACAAGAAATAAGAACAGTAAGGAGGCCAAAAAGATACTAAGTACCCAAACTGTTTAGGAAGATACAACACGTTATCTTTAATTAAACAAATACTAACGGAAAACAGTTGAAGACTTTGGCAATGCCACTATAGACTCGTGTCCGTCACAGGCTCTAGTCTTGATTCATCAGGTTGAGTTTGGGGTTTTTCTTTTACTGTTTGAAGGCTGCATTTTGACACATTTTTCGTTTTGATGTGGATTCTAACTTAATTGCTTAGTCACTTGCTTATGTAGCTGTCATTTTCAATGAAAGAAAATGAAGGGTGTGTATCTAGAAGGCTTACTAATGTATTGTTTGCTTTTGATGTTTTGAAGTTCTGGAAATGTACTTTGCTTTGTTACTACACATTGGATCTTCTAGCAAATGCAGGAGTGATATTTAAACTAGGGGTTCATTTGATTGCAAGTTTTAAGCAAATAGCCAGCTTCTGTCTTACTGAGAAAAAAATTAGATGCATCTAATTTTTTTAGGCCAAAATAGTAAATAAGCTCAATTTAGTCAAGTTTTAAATAAAAAAAATTGAGAAGCTGAAGCTTATAAACTGGAAATATTAACCCAAAATTCCCATGTGGTTTTGGAAAACTTGCACAAAATCTCCTTGTGGTTTATTTTTTGTGTAAAATCCTCTTGCGGTATCAAATTCCTTGCAAAATATCCCACTAAGTCTATTTAATACCAAAATTACCTTCTATAAGACATACACTTTCTATAGTTTCAATATCTAATATAGACTTCCAATAAGTATTGTAAAACGCTGATAAATTATCATAACAAAAGTAATAATTTTAATTTTTATTATTGGTTCTGAACATGTGTAGACTCGTAAAAATGAGTATGTGAATTGACGTATTATCTTTACTTCATTGTTTTTGTAGTCTAATTTCCTTACAACAAGAATCTACATTAATATGATTAATATTTGATTTCGTTTAGTAATGCAAATTTGAAAATATATCTTTAAGTTCATATTCCACCAAGTCCATTTAATTCCAATATTATTGTTCCTATAATTAAATCTACTAAGACATATTATACATTCCACTAACATATTGTAAATATTTATTACTAATTATAAAAATGTATTGAATCAAAATGCAAGAATATTTTTCATTTATTGCTAAAAAGCTGAATAATATTTCTTTTCATAAGGGTTATTTTTGGTATTAAATAGACTTAGTGGGATATTTTGCAAGGAATCTGAAACTATAAGGAGATTTCGAGCAAAAAACCAACCACAGGGATTTTGTGCAAGTTTTCCAAACTACGAGGGGTTTTTATGCTAATATCCCTATAAACTGCAACCAAACAAGCCTAGATGGAATACAAACTAATGTTTGTTGAAGGCAGGTGCTATCCGATGTTCATCATCTTTTTCGGGTTTAATCTCAATGTATTGCCAAGATTTTGGGTTTCTCCATAAAAACATCATGTTTTCTAAAACGCCGACCTTATCCGTTTTACATTAATGATGCCGCATTTAACCACAATGGCTCAATGTACTGTGAAAATGTTAGTTGACTAGCTATAAAAATATAAATCTTTACCATTCTAATTCCGCAGATGAGACTTGAAGTGATGGGAAAGAAGAAGGCAAAGAATGCCACTTTTTATCTCTGGTACTGAAGCTGCAAAGATATCGAAAGAAATTAAGAAAGTTGAAAAGCGAAAGATCATTAAAAGCACTCTTTGTAATGAAAGAAGCTCTTGGAGTCACTGCATGGTATACAATCTATACTTCTTGATCCGTTTTTTTCCTTTTTCTTTTGGTTTCGGATTTCTGTTCATACTTCTTAACTCACATTTACTTTTAAACGTTTGCACAGATAATTCGTGATGTACCAACTGTGGGAGGACGACTAATGCTTGTCGAAATGGCTGGTTCTGAAAAATATAGAACAAGCAGGTCAGATTGGTTTCAAAGCGAAAATGCAGGTATTTGTTTGTTTATTTATATACAAAGCATTCACAAATCAGTTACAGCTTTGCACAAGTTTTCCCTATCTTGAATTGCAGACTGCAAAGATTAACCAAGGAAACATAGTGCTGAAGAGAGTGGTCGAGTCCATTGCGAATGGTGACTCCCACGTGCCTTTCGAGACAGCAAATTAACTATGTTGTTGCAGGTAAATTTAAAGTATTATTGTGCAATATTTGATAGGATATTTCCCTTCAACCGATATTTGATACTGTCATGTATTCTTTCTTTTGGGGTTTTTGGGATTCGTTCGAAGATGACAAAATCAAAGATCTCAATGATATTGTGTGCTAGCCCAGATTCAAAAGAAATGCACAAAAAAATTTCTACTCTTGAATACGGGGCTAAAGCGAAATGCATTGTTCGAGGTCCTCACACACCAATCAAGGACAAAAACGTCGATGAGGAATCGTTCTTAGCTATGAATCAGTTTATCCTCAAGTTACAAATGGAAAACAAGATCAAAGAGAAAGATTGTGAGAAGCAAAGCGGAGATTAATATGAGGATGAACAAACGAACTCATATGCTAAAACAGGAATTAGAGAAGAAAATATTAGAATGTGAGAAAATGACGAGTGAATTTGTTGAATTGGAGAGGAGAAAGATGGAAGAAAGGATATTGCAACAACAAGAAGAAGTTGAAATGCTGAGGCGGCGTTTGGAGGAGACTGAATTAGAGCTGTGTCATTCGAGAGAGAGAAATGGAGACTATAGGCCTAATGAGGTCGACGAAAATGGTTTTGCCAAGAGATTGCTCAAGATTTATGCTGATGAGGATCCGGGGATGATTAATAAGTCAACGGATTTCGAAAAGTCCGTCATTGTGAATAATGCTGTAAACAATTCTAACATGGTTTTATGGGATTCAACAAACACAAATCAGTTGAACAAAGAAGATGATGTGTTCGCCCCTAATTTTGCGAGAAAGGTACCTTGGAGCACTGTGTTCGAAGAGGACGAAGAAGAGGAAGATAAAGACAAAGTAGCGGAAGAAGTTCAAAAGGAAGTGATAAAGGAGAAAACAATATATTCTCATCATTCGGAAGATCTGAGAGACCAATTGAGTGACGAACCTAAAGCCTGTAAAAGCGCAGTGTTCAACAGGAAGGCCAGAATCTTAAACATATTCACTTTCTGTGGCAACTACCGAGAGCTATCTGAGAATGACAATTCTACAGAAAATTTGGTTGCATTACGCAAATCTCACGAACCCAAGATTAGCAATCTTGGTATTGTTCCAAGTGATTCGAATCAGCTCCCATATACCCTTGCATGACATACTCAATGTCACAGCAGCTAGGTGACGACGATGATGTCGTCTCAAACGTGTGCTCGTACGTGTTGCGTTTTGTTTGGAACTTGTGTTTTGTAATATGATATTTTTAGCTGGGTTTAACTAACTTACTGTGCACTTCCGATGCAGTTCTTTTTCGTCGCATTTCTCTCTTCTCGCAATAACTTTTTGTCAAGGCTCGTTTTTTTTTTCTAACACGCATCATTAGACTATGTTTAGTTTATGGAGTGCTTGTGATTACAAATATTTAGCTTCGTTGTTGATATTTATACAATTATTTCTCATGACTATGATACACGAATATTAATAGTACTAGTTATCTCTTGTTAAAAATTTACACTGAATTCATTTTATCATTATAGCAAAACTGAAAGCCTCATTTATTTTTTAAAAACTTAGGTTTATTGTAACATCATAAATCTAGTTGTATGTTTTGAATTTGCACAAGTAATTTGATATGGTACTTAATTTTCATTCTTGTGTTATACATTATCATCGTATTTTCCTGTTTTGACACCTTTATTTAATAGCATAACGTTCATAATATAACAGTTTTAATCTTCTCCAAAATTTTAGGCCATTTTGAAATTTCAAATAGTAAACAAAACTAAATGACGGTAAAAAATGACACAGCTATATTTTCACCGTACTACTACATACATACATACATGCATACATGCATATACTCCAAAGTCTGATCAACCTCTAGGGTTTCAAATTTTCACAATGGAATCAAAGGAGCAAGCGGTTGCTATTTTTACTATTTTTGACTCATTACCCATTTCTCATTTTTATTTAATCCATATCATTGTTAATGCTATTTATTTTTTTGTGCTTGTGTCGATGTTTGTTTTATTTTATTTGATGGTGGTTAGGGGTGCGGAGATTTGTTGTCTTTATGATTCATTCAACTTCAAAATGGAATAAGAAAATATTACAAGCTAGTTTGGGAATGGGGTTTTAGTGTTGTTTCGGTTTTCTTTTTTCTTTTTTCTTTTTTTGTCAATTGTGGTTGGTATTGTTTGGTAAATTCTAAACTACTTACTCTTTAAACTTTGTTTCTATTTTTTTCCGGGTGTTTAACGGTGTTTTTAAAAGTGGCTTCAACTTATTCTATTATTAATTACTAAAATAAACTCAATTATATTTACTGCATTTTCTATACGTACCTATTTTTGTCTTTTTACCATAAAAAATACTACTTTACCAAAAATCACACTACTTATCAAAGTAGATTTTAGAATTTATTTACCAAATATTAGGATTATACCAAATTTTATAATCAATTTAAAAAGCAGATTATCAAAACAACTGCTACCAAACACGTCGACCTGCCCCGCCTGGCCCGTTTACTAGCTTTAATTGGTCAGGCTGGCCCGTGGCCCGGTTGGCCCATCACTGTAGATGGGCTGGGGCATTTCATGAAATGCTTGGTTCACAGTCCACCCATGACCCGTTTGTTGCCAGGCCGGGAGGGGCCGGTCCGTGATTTCAAAATTTTTTAAATTAAAAATAAATAAATATGAGTAAAAAATTGAGTTAAGGTTCTTTTTGAAAAATTAAAGATATTTAAAAATTTAAAGGTATTTGAAAATTTGAGGTTAATGTTCTTTTTTAAAATTGAAGTTAAGTTTTTTTTTTCAAGAATTAATGGTTTACTTCGAATGTTAGTTTTTTAAAAAAAGAAACTCGTATATTTTTGAAATAAAATTGATGGTGTTTAAAAGAAAATTATGTTTTTTTATTGATAAATTTTAAAATATATAAAATTAAGGACAATAAATAAGTAAAAGTAAAAAATTTCATACGATATTTGGTTAATAATAATATATATTAAAACAAGCCCTAATGTGTTTTTTTGCCCAGCCGGCAGGCTTTCAAATGGGCCTAAACAGGCTTGCCCATAGGCTCAAAATTTTTTAAATTGTCAGCCCTTGGTCAGCACATTTATAAATGAGTGGGTCACGGGCCGGCCCATAGCCCATTGACCAAGCTGGCAACTGGTCGGCTAGCAGCCCGCAGGCCGTTATGGGCATCTACATATCCTAGCATCTATTTTAGTAGGGAGTAATTCATTAATTCATGTTTCAATTATCAGTTTCTGTTATATATGTTGGTTTTCAAGCAATTAAATAATAATTTTTAAATACATCAACAATAATAATAAAGTGGAAATAACATAAACTTTATTTCATCAACAGATTTTTAAATTAAAATTAACTATAATGGAAA
>MKEJ01030892.1:0-10219 GCA_001753735.1 Embelia ribes
TAGCAAGAAACAAAACCCGATTGCTCTATCTACCGTTGAAGTGGAATACATAGCGACTGGAAGTTGTTGTACTTAAATTCTCTATATGAAACAACAATTGTATGATTTTGATACCAAATTAAAAAATGTGTCAATCTTGTATGATAATATAAGTACTATAAATCTTTCAAAGAATCATATCCAACACTCAAGTTCTAAGCACATTGAAATGCAACTTCATTTCCTAAGAAATCATGCTTAAAAAATAGGATATTTTATTATAATATATAAACACCGACAAGTAATTGGTAGATATTTTCACAAAATCCCTAAATGAGGATCAATTTTGTTTCCTTCTTAGAGAACTTGGTATGCATATTGTATGATTGTGTACTTAATTGTTGTATGTTATATGTATATGTAATTTATCTATTTAGACTAACGTCCCACATCAAACTCAACTTCCCATATAACTTGAAACTTGGAGTATATTTTGGAAAAAAATTTCAAATTATGTTTTAATGATGTATAAATAATTTATCTACAAAAGATGTTTTAAAAAAGGTGAATTTAAGGGGGAGATAGTTTTGAAAGGTCAATTTTTTCTTTCATCTCCCAAGTTTAAATTTTGTTTTTCTCCAATTATAGTTTCATAGTAAATGAAAGTTGAAACATATCTTATTATATCAAAATGAAATTTTTAGAAGTGTTTATTTTAGCATTGTTGCCTATGACAACCAGTTGTCATAATATAACAATCAGATGATATATTGACAACCGGTTGTTATAGTTATATCAACCGGCTGATACACTAACAACCTATATATATATATATATATATATATATATATATATATATAAATCAACCGGCTGATACATTGTCAACTGGTTGATATCTCTATATCAATCGACTAATAACATCCTTTGAAAATACCAGGTTAGGGATTTGATCAGTTGCATGTATATACATACACATCAATCGGTCTACACTCTCATTTCTCACTTCTCTCTATCAATTTCGTCACTTTTCTCTCTATTTTTATTCATCACCTTCATCTTATCCCTCTAAATCTCATTTCCCTCTCTCTATTTCTCCATCTTCATCTTTCTCTTATCTCTTTACAAATCCTAGATCTTCATCTACGAGACGAGACATCCGAAGAAGATTGTAATAATCAAATCCTCGCAAAGAAGATTAGACATGCTCAAAGAATAAGAAAGAGGCATGAAGCACCAAGCCAATGTAGTGGACTCTCTATTGAAAAAAGAATTTGAATTAAACGAGCTGCGGGAAGGACAAGGACAAAAAAAATAAGGCAACACAAGGCCAAGGCACAAGGTTTAGAGGCAACTCCTCCTTCCAAGAATGTACCTGCATTTGAGGCTCCATCCATGCCTATTCCTCCTTCTCAACCTCCTCACCCATTCATACATGATACGGTAAATTTCATTACCATTGAAAATCAAAAATATTTTTATTCTTGCTTTTCAAAATTTACTATCATTGCGGGTGATCCAATCGATGTTCATTTCTTTGACAAATACAAAGACTCGATTATATGTATAAATCTTTTTAGGACACAAGATTGGTCTTACTTGATGAGTCTATACGAAACGATGTATCCGATCCCGTTCACACTTTCTATTCGAACTTTAAGGTTGCGTACAATAGAAACCACAACATTATGGGATTCACGTCTAGAATTAGGGGAAAGAGTATTAAGTATTCGTTTAAGGACTTGATTTATACTTTCTAACCCGTAGACATGGAAGCGCAAAGCGGTTTATTGCTTAACAAAAACGATGAAAGTATGAAAGTATTTAGCATTCCATTTCAAAGGGTCTCAGAGGATATTTACCAACCAAAAGCTTCATTTCGCACTCAATCCAGTCTTAACACTGCTAAGTTTTTGTTTCAAGAGAAGATAATGCAACTCTTGATAGTTAAGAAAATTGGTCCAAAATCGAGTAGCAAAAGCAACGTTTCCTATCTTACGGCCTTCAAGTTTTATGCCCTCAAATGGAACCTCTTAATAGACATGCCAAGTATGATGATTGAATACATAAGAGACGGTCATCGGCTCATGGTTTATGGGATGGCTCTTACCATCGTCTTCTAAAAGGAAGGCATTGACTTATCTCTCGAAGAACTAATGATCCGATATGTAGGATTGATCGGACTTTTCAATTTCTTTCAATCGAATACCAAATACGATAACGTGAATAAGGTGTGTTTGTGGAAAGGTTTTCAAGTCACTGGACCAAACATTGATCAACTTAGTACCAATGTTGATGCTTTCAAACCCGTATACATAACTGCAACTTCTTCTGTTGCTGCCACTACTTCTGAATCAGGAGAACCAAAATTCGCTTCATCTTCTTCTACTTCTTCCGTTTCTTCGAGCCATTCTCGTCAATCTATCAAATCCCTTCTTCATAACCTTTTCAAATATGTTCGTGACACTTCAACAACCCTTCGTCAAGGTATTAGCTTCATTCATCAAAAGCAAGATCATCTTACTCGCTTACTCAAAAAAGCCCATCTTCAAGATCATTCTCAACTCGAGGATTTTGACAGCGACAGTGAATGGATGGACCATATCATTCCTATTCCAAAAGGATTTCAAGATAGTGCGGAAGAGTTCGTGAATGATGAGTCCAAAAATGAACCTACAAGTGGCGATGAGTAGTTAGTATTGATTATGCCAAAGGGGGAATGTTTACAGTTTTGAAAATGATGGGGGTTATTAGGATAGGATAATTTTTTTATTTTGAAGATGTGTTAGGATTTTGAATATGTTCTTTATATTTTTTTGTTATCTTGTTTGATGTGTTTATGTTATGGATTTTGAAGATATGGTTTATGTTTTTGTTTTCTTTATATTGTCTTGTTTAGTTCTTTGAATACTCAGTCTGTTTTTAATATTGATATTGTTGTCTTAACTTATTTGTTTATTTGTTGGGTTAAATGTGCCCATTTATACTTATGATATTTGTTTGATGGGCTAAGCGTGTCCGTGTTATGCTTCATTCTCATAATTTTTACGATTTATACAATGCATATATTATGGAGGAGTATTAGCAAATATGGTAATCTTCAAAAAGTTTGTCATCATAAAAAATAATTAAAACACTTTTTGAGTTTTGATGATTCAATTTTTAATATAGTAATATTTGATTTATACTCATGTTTAAATGTCTAATTATGTGTTGAGTTTTGAAGTCCCTACATGCATCATTTGATACATAGCTTTCATAGTTCAAGGCCAAAATATCACAATTTATTCAGTATAGCAGCCGGTCTATATGACTATATCAACCGGCTGATATGTATAAGCCGATCGAGAAGACCTCAGCCGGATTTCTGTGAAACTTGGCATTTTGATAGCAGTCGGTCTCTACGAAGATATCAACTAGTTGATATCAGTCGGTTGTTATGAGGATATCAACTAGCTGTCACCTACAATTTTAAGCTATAACAGGTAATTTTGAATGAGTATAATCTTGTTTATTCTGCCCATCAATAATCATAAACGACTACCCTATCCACAAGGCATATAAAAGGGGGTTCAAATGAGGTGTTCAAGCGTGTGAAATACAAGGCTATCAACTTCTAATCCATACAAGGAAGAATTAAGAATTCAAGAAAAGCTCAAAATCCATTTTCTACATTTGAGCATTTTTTATTTAAATTAACACACATATTCTTAAATTTCTTAATCTTTAAGTATATTAGGCTATTCTAAGTGTGATCATACTCTTTGTAATCATATATATTAGAGTGAGCCAAAAATTAAAGAATTGCAACTTTTATTCCATATTGATTTTGTGTAAAGGTTTACTTCAAGACTTGAGGGAGTATCTTAAGCGGAGTAATTAGCACCCAAGAAGCTAATCGTGTTTTGTTTCGTTGGTAATAACGGAACCTCAAGTGTTTAGTCTTGAGAATGTGGACGTATGGGATTAAGAAAGATCTTTGGCCGAACCACTATAAACGAGTTTGTGTTTCTCTCTCACTTACTCATTCTATTTTTAGTATTGATTGTTATTATTTGTGTAATCTTTCTAATAATTTTTTAAATCTCAATTCACCCCTTCTTATGATTTGCCTATGGACCAACAGAAATAATTTCTTAATTTAAACTATTATGTTGATAATACATAATAGTTTTGTTAAATATAACTTTTTTGGTAAATCCATGTGCAAAGCATGTGAATGTTTGCTAGTTATTATTAAAAGTTGTTTTGAGATATTTATAGGGCTAAATTTTCCTTAAAGCTATTATTTGTTTGTCAATAACTTATAAAAATAATTTTTTAATTGTAAAATTATAAAATATTATAAAAGAATTTTGAACTTAATATAATGACTATTTTATGCGTTGTATGTTTTTGTTTTTTTATTATATAAAATAAAATTAAAATATTTATATAATTTTGAAAATATAAAAAATATAGTTGATAGTAAGTTGAAGCACACAGACTATTAACGATCACATATCAAAATCCAACTCATCTCTACCCTCACTCAATTGACAAAAAAAACTTTTCAACAAATTGTTTATTTTCTAACTTCACTCACTTATATTATATGGACCGAAACAAGTATGTTGTATGCACATCATTTGTTTCGTAAAGTATGTTTTTATCATAGTTTATTCTTCTATACAAAAAGTAATTAGATTTTTAGAAATTTTTATGATATTTTAAATTAGAAAAAAAGAAAAAGAAAAGACTATAAGATAATTTATAATAAATAAGTGAAATTTTTTGTTTTTTGAATATAAAATAAATTACAATTATTAAATATTATAATTTTAATAAAATATTTTTTTAGTAGGATTCAAGATAGAAAATATAAATATAAATTGAGAACATAAAGTTTAAGTACATTCATTATTTAAAATATAATCCATTTTTATTTTTCAGATAAAATTTGAAAAAGTGAAAAGTTAGAAAAATGAGCAGGTTCACTTTTACGTGAAAACTCAATTTTTGAAAGCTAAATATTAAAAGTTAACCAAAAGTGTTTTCAACTTTTGAAAATAGAAAAATGAAAATCAGATGTTAACCAAACAGGGCCAACCTTTAAGTTCAAAAATAAACCATCTCGACATAATTTCATATAAAAAACCAAAAAAAGAAAAAAGATTATCGAAGGAAATCAAAACTTTGAGGTCCAGAAATCTGCTTTGTGGCTTTGTGCCGATAGAGGATAAATTACCTGGTGTAAAAAGTAATTTTTTCGATTTAGGGGTAGATTTTGAATTTCGTAAACTTTTGGGTAGAAATGGATAACATTGGGCTTTCTTTTCAGGCTCATTTCAGGATATGGGCTTGGTCATGTCAAGTCCAACTACTTTATTAATTGGCTCTACTGAAAATACAAAAATTATTGCTATTATTATTATTGGAAGAAAATAAATGAAATACTTATATGGGTCAAACTATTACCAAAATTCTATTTCTTTAAACTTTTGTTTTAATTGGCTACTGATTTTCTAAACTTGTTATCCGCATGGATTTTTCTGTTCACTGAAATCTAAAAGCATTTGTCGCATATTCCTTAAAAGGAATTGTTTCTCTATTTTAGGTAACGAAAAGATAGGAAATATTATTTTTTTATCTTATCATATTACATAATGGTTACTTAAAATAAAGAATTTCTATAATTATTTTTCAAATTTGAAGAACCACTATCAATTACTTAAATGTATAAAATTAATATACTCTCTCTCATGTCACATCATTTCATTATTATATTAAAACAACAATATATTCTATCTCCACTCACTCCACTAATATTATTAATTAAAAATAAAAATATAATATAATTATTTAAAATAATTAAATAATAATTTAATATTTAATATTTAAAAATAATTATTAAGCTTAAAACTACTAATATTATATATGTTGTCCCTTAGGTAAACATAAGAGGGGGGTAAATTGTGTTTAAATATAACTCAAAAGCTTTTTGAGAAAAAAACCCTTTAAAAACTCTATCACAATAATATTAATAAAACAAATAGCTAATATAAAAAAAGTTAAAGAGATAGAAATTGCAAACAAAGTTTTATAGTGGTTCGGCCAAAGATCCGTTGATCCCCTACGTCCACTCTCCCAAGCGTTGCTTGAGGTTCCATTTGTCAGCAAAGGTCTACACTAATTGTTAGTTTCACAAATGTCAACCCCTTTCTACTTGAGACAACCCCTCAAATTAAAACAAAAACACTTCAAATATCATACAACTCTAGACTCTAAAACTAAAGCCAATAAAACCTCCAAATATATGAAGATTTAAGAACAAGGTTAGAAAAGTAGTAAAAGAGATAGATAGAGAGATTGTTCCCCAATGGAATGATTTGAACTCTTAAACAAGTCTCTTATTTATAGTACTCGAGTCTGGTTTGAAATATGGAAGAAATTATCCAGATATGGCAATGAAATCAACAACATCTGTCCGTGTGCGGACATACTGTCATTCGTGTGCAGACACAGTGCCGTCCGTGCACGGAGACGTTGCCCGTCCGTTGGTTAACGCTAGTGAACTTTTCTATTGTTGTGGTTTTCAACTATTTTAACCCTTTTAGGCTTGGAATTTGATCTTGTCAAAACACAAATGTTGTAGATATTTGAATTCCCTTTTTAGAAATATAAAATATACTTTCATTGGATTTACGAGCTACGAGATATACCCATTTTACAAAATAGTGTCGGTTTTGATTGTTTGAATTGTTTTGCTTCATTTTGACCCTTTTCCACTTTGAATTGGATTTTTTTCGAAATATGAAACTTGTACATATTTGAATTATCTTTATAGTCATATTGCAAATATCCATTGGATTTACGAGCTGGTAGATATAACTATTTTACTGAACAACCTTTTTTAAAGTATGTCGTTTAGGCCTGTACTTTTTCGAGACTTGTTTTTCTTCAAGTTACATTGTGTTTTGAGCTTGTAATTGACTATGTAGCTTCACATGAATTTATTCAAATATTAGTCTCTTAATGAACATAAATTAAACTTTGTTTATGACTAATTTTTTATTATCAAAATATATTTGTTCAAAACTTGGGTCAACAATCTCGCCCCTTTTGATGATGACAAAATGAAGATACTAAATTTAATTTAGCTCCCCCTACGTAAGTACATATGAAAAATGTATGAGCAAATGAAGTAAAGGGTTATTTTTCACAAATAAATTTAGTATATTTCGTAAGGATAATGACAAAATGAATATATTAAGTTTAATTTAGCTTCCCCTACGTAAGTACATATAAAAAATATATGAGCATATAAAGTAAAGGGTTATTTTTCACAAATAAATTTAGTATCTTTCTCAAATTTCTCCCCTTTTGACATCATCAAAATATAATCAAGCATTCATATATTTCAAAATCAAAGTTAAAGTATGAATGTATAAGTGATGCCATATGAAATTGTATGAAACATGAAATAAAAATTTTCAATTTTCAATAATTTTGAAACTATAATTGAGTTCTTCTTGTAAAAGAAAATTTTAAAAATAAATTCTCCCCCTTTGTTTTCTTATCAAAATAACTTTGAAAAATATCTAAACATAGAGATAAAAATTATTTGATATTTTATATCACAAAATCTCCCCATTCAATATTAAAAAAAAAAACTTGTCGATCATTCTAAGATATCGATTTTTGAAACATTTAAATGACATGTTTGCATTCTTGGATATACAACTCTCCATTTGAAAATCAATTGAATAATCATATCACAAGTGATAATTTTGGGAGTATAAACTGATTTTATAACAAAATTTTACTCAAGTTTCAAGTATAATTGAAAGCGATTGATGATCATTCAAAAATATGCAATCCTAAGTGATTGAACCTTAAATATGAGTTTTAGCAACCTCATTTCAAGTCGTTATTGGTTACTGTATACCTATGTGAACATTCAAATAAAATATGATCATGTCAATTACAATGAATACATGCTGCATGTGAGGATAAATCATTTACATACTTATAATTAGAAGTACCAATATAACCAATACCAGATTTGTCATAAAAATCCTTTTGAGAACCAATAATCTTGTCTTAGGCTTCTTTACCTTTTGTAAATTTGGTTATGGTGTTATTTACATTCTTAACTTTTTCTTTCAAACCAATATTCTCCTTAGCAATATTATCTTTTTTCTTAGTGAGATTTGAATTTTCTTTTTCAAAGAATCATTAATTGAAGCATTGTTCTCACTATGAATAATTATTTTCATTTTTAAAACTTTATATTCTTTTCTCAATTTTTGGTACTCACTATATAATTCCTCAAATGCATCAAGTAATTCATCATATGAAAATTCTGAAGAAAGAGATAAATCATTAAAGGAAGAGTATACCGAATCGTTTTCAATGCCCATGAGGCAAAATTTTGAACTTTTTGCTATTCGCCTGAGCTTGAGTCATCATCGCTACTATCCCATATTCTCGTCTTCTTTTGACGTATTTCCTTTTTCTCCTCAACTTTAATAGGGCAATCCACCATAATATGGCTTGGCTTATTGTAGTTGTAGCATATGATGTGGCTTTTGTTTGTTTTTCTCTTGCCCATCTTTTGAAAGTGTCTTCCTTATTTCTTATTGAATTTGAGCAATTTGTTGAATTTTCTTGCGAACAGGGCCATGTCATCTTCGCTTGATTTCTCGTCATTTTCTTCTTATGAGGTACTCTTTAGAGCGATTCTCCGTTACTTTTTATTTTTGGTTTCTTCTTCTTCATTTTTTAATGCTTCAAGATTGATTTTGTATGTAGCCAAGTGATCCATGAGTGAGTTAAGAGTGTACGTCTCAAAATCTTGCGCCTCCATGAGTGCGGTGACTTTAGGAAGCTAATTTCAAGGTAGACTACGTAAGACTTTCATACATATCTCTTTGCTAGAGTATTTTTTATCAAGACATTTCAAAGAGTTAATTATCTTAATGAATCTTTCATGCATAAGGGAAATAGTTTCGTTATCAAGCATACGAAACATCTCATATTGATGGATTAGTATGCTTATTTTAGATTCTTTTACAAGACTAGTCCGTTCATGCATGATTTAAAGTCTATCCCAAATTTCCTTAGCCGTTTAACAAGATGAAATCTTGTTCAACTTGTTTTGAGATAAAGCATAGATTAACGAGTTCATGGCTCTGCAATTTTGGGAGTAGAGCTTGTTTTTTATATCATTCATGTTTTCAATTTCTATAGTGGAGCCATCCCTTGTTGGAAAAATATATCCCATTTTTATAAGTTTTCAAACCTTCATATTTCTTGAACATAAAAAGATTTGTATATGTTTTTCCCAATATGTATAGTTTGAGCCATCGAAAAATAGAGGTTTTAAAGTAGAGCATCCCTCTTGCATAAGAATATGTATGTTTAACATAGATTTTTAACTCAAAAACTGTTAAGTTTTGAAAAAAAAATGAGCACTAGCTCTGATATCACTCGTTGTCCCTTAGGTAAACACAAGAGAGGGTGAATTATGTTAAAATAGAACTTAAAAGCGTTTTGAAAAAATAGCCCTTTAAAAACTTTATCGCAATAATATTAATAAAACAAATAGCTAATATGAAAAGAGTTAAAGGGATAGAGATTGCAAACAGAGTTTTATACTAGTTCGGCCAAAGATCCGTTGATCTTTTACGTCAATTCTCTCAAGCGTTGCTTGAGGTTCCCTTTATCAATAAAGGTTTACACCAATTGCTAGCTCCACAAATGCCAACTCATTTCTACTTGAGACAATCCCTCAAGTTAGAACCAAAACACTTCAAATGTCGTACAACTCTGGACTCTAAAACTAAAGCCAATAAAGCCTTTAAATATATGAAGACTTAAGAACAAGGCGTGAAAGTAGTAAGAGAGATAGATAGAGAGATTGTTGCTCAATGGGATGATTTGAACTCTTTAATAAGTCTCTTATTCATAGTGTTCGAGCCTGGTTTGAAATATAGAATAAATCATCGAGATATGGTAATAAAATCAACAGTATCTGTCCGTGTGCGGACATACTAGCATCCGTATATGGGCAATAGGTCCGTGTGCTGACATACTATCGTTCATGTGCGGACACGGTGCTGTCCATGTGCGGACACGTCACCCTTCCGTCGGTCAACACCGGTCAACTTTTATGTTGTTGTGGTTTTTAGTTGTTTTAACCCTTTTAGGCTTGGAATTTGGTCTTCATCAAAACATGAAAATTGTAGATCTTTGAATTCCC
>MKEJ01030893.1:1671-15302 GCA_001753735.1 Embelia ribes
CTCTGCAAGTGATTATACTGAATAAGATGAAAATGATATTCAATAATGTTTTTAACAAAATGTTGAAAGAAAGCTAATATTAGTTAAATGTGCAAATATTATGGACAGAATATTAAAAATAGCGAAGATAATTTTGCCACTTTTCAAGAAAAAGGTTTGTTTACATGCAGCTTTAAGTTGGGTTGAAGACTATCTTCACGTAAAAAACTTAAAAAGATTTTGTTGAAACTGCACAACATTTTTTGTGACCCTTGAGTTATCTATTAATAAACATTTTTCATTTGTTACATTGCATGATTTGTGGGTATAGTACTAGTAGTCATCTTATTATCTATCTAAGAAGTTTGAGACAACTTGTAGAACCACATAAATCGGTTTTCAGACTAGATCTAATTGCACTTGTTTGGGAATTATGCAGATAAAATTTCCTGCCATCCGGTTTTTGAATATTGACGATGATAATTGGTACGAAAATGGGGAGGCAAACATGCAACTTTTCGGTCAACAAATTTTGGAAGGAGAGGTAAAGAAATAAATTATCATAAATTTGCATATGGTTTTTCGAGAATAAGTGATTTGCTAACATCAGTGATTTGCATATGTTATTCTCATTTAGGGATCTTCAAAAGTGGCCAAAATTGATAACGACAACAGCATATAACCTACTTATGTTCGAACAATATGATGGCCAAAATTGCACGCTTGCATAGGATAACAAAAGTATGTTTATGTTATTGTTCGTAATTAACTGTGCTCATATTGATTCTGTCAATTACTTCTTAAGAATAAAATTTGAAATCATGTCATCAAATACGTCTCACTTCTCGGTATTCCATATTTATCATTTGTCTGGAACAATTTTTTTTTTCACTCGGTTGTACTTTTCTTATCTATTGTGTAATATTTGGTAATTGATTTCCTGTGTATTGGAACTTCCGAACTTGAGCTTTGAATTGGTATTAAGGAAATTATGGACGAGGAAATCTATTTAATAAATCTGTTAAGTATATTTTTCCATGGGTATTGAATCTTATAGCCTGTTTAGATCATAGCTGCCAGACTAGTAAATGGAAAAGGAAGCGGTAATAATGAAAGCAGAAAACACAAGTTGAAAATAGGGGGGAAATGGGAAACGAATATATGATTCTAAATCGATTATGAAGCATATGGAAAACATATGTAACATGTGTGTCAAACGTATACGGTTCCAACTCTAAAAAATTCACACAAATTTGTGAGGACTATAATACATGAACTTTTATTGCAAAATTTCAACCCTTTGTGCAAACAAGCTAGTCATGCTTGAAAAGAATTAGTTAAAAAAGTTATTGTAAGGACGAGTCATAGGCAAAAAGTTTTTAGGACATACGGGACATATATACAAATATTTGAACTCAGGGTTTAGACTTTAGCTTGCATATTTTGTATGCCTTCTTTTATAAAGTATAGCTTGCATATACTCCAACCAATAGATCAGCTAAAAAGATTTTTGTTGTCACGTTCTCATGATAGTAAACTCCATACTCCAACCAATAGATCAACTAAAAAATAGATACATAATATAACCGCACTAAGTATTGCTTAAGATCTCGATTACATATGAATTAACAAACACCCAAAGATGCAATTCATGTATAAATATAGTTTTAACAAAAAGGCCAATTACACCTAAAAGAAAAACGAATCCATGAGAGGTAGGCACTCACTTCGCTTTCATCATCTAATACTCTTTCCATGAAATAAAAATAGGCGTGCTTTGTAATCTCCAGCTGCACCTCCAAGACGGAGGACCTCACGTTTATTTGTTTCTGCCAAGATGATAAGATATTATATCACACTTTTTTGGGTCCCTAACAAATCCACATGAGTTATTTACACGAATAGGATTTAAGGACAACCTGAAGCCCTTCCGGACTAATTTCTTAGAGGATTAGACCAAGTATACTTAACCTTAACACATCCGATTCCATTAATACATCATTGCAAAGAGTCCCATATGCTATGTCAATTGGGCATGTTTCAATTGCTCCGTCAGTGTCCGACACAACAAACCATAACATCTGGCTTATCTCATCAGATTGTTTTTAAAAACTGACCAACTCGAACAAGAAATTGTAGGTCCAAGTACATAAGATGCCAGTTTGAAGAAGAGTCCATTACCATAATGTTCTGAAGTCACTCATCTATTTTACGTTTTGTATACTCAAATCTTCAGGAGATGTCAAATTTGAATTTGAACGAGTATTTACACCCGACCCACTAGATCCAGGTGCTAGCCAATGATTTTAGCAATTTCCAAGTAAAAAGTATGAAGAAGGCAAGCCCTGCCACCGCCCCAACAGACCGTGAGGCCTGCAATATAACGTTGGGTCAATAGGGCAGGGAGACCTCTAAAATCCATAAGTGAAAATCACAAAGTAAATTGATATGAACTGAAACAAAGAACTACAATTGCCTTTTTTTTTCCCATGCATATATAGTTAAGACAAGACTCGGTCCATTTATAAAGCTAAGGGCAATGGACTGGATTCCAAAAACTTATTCCCGTTTACAATTTCTAAGTAGATTATTTTGGTCTTGATTTGATCTTGTGAATAATTCGGTATTATGGACAGTTGACATTTCTATTACTTACTAGTCCAAAAGAAATATCACTCTTGTGGATAAATGCATACGCAAACGTGAATGTTTTTTTTTTTATATATATGTGGCAACAATAGCACACCAACGCCTTTTCGTTTATACCATTAAAAATGAAAACTGAAAAATATCATTAAAAATGACAAACCTAAAGCGGAAAAAAAGGGAAGGAATCACAAAATTTACAAAATTCTAATGGGCTTCAATTTAAGTTTCCTTCTCTATAATTATCCGTGCTACGTAATCTCTCTCCTACACGTCCAATGATAACTTGATGTATATACGAATTTACCACATATTTGTATGTATAAAATTTCCATCCTTATCAATATGATGATACAATGGCACATCACAAAATCTCCATAACTACTAATCGCTTTACCAATCCGTCAAATTTAATCACTCAATAGCACAAGAACATGCTGCAATTCAAATAATTAACAAAAATCTGCTCACAGAAGAATCATTTTCTAGATTATATAAAACCCAATTTGATACAAAGATACGCAAAAATCTCCGAAGCTGCTGATTACTGGATCAATTTGGCAACATACTGCAGTTGAAATAATTAAGAAGCATATGCTCATAGAAGGAATATTTTCCAGGTTAATTAATAGAATCACAATTTGATATAAAGGCTCACAAAACAAAACAAAAATTCTTCCTAAACTGTTTATCACTTAAACCCAAATTTCAAAAACAAGTTGCAATGGAAACAGTTAACAAAAAATCTGCACAAAGAAGGAACCTTTTTCTAGATAATGCTAAACCCGATTTAATACAAAGGCGCACACAAAAAATAACCTCTAAAATTGCCAATCACTTTTTCAATCCATCAAAATCAGCCAATGATACAAAAACATACTGCAATTGAATCAATTATTAAAAAAATCTGCTCCAAGAAGGAAACGTTTTCTAGATTATACTAGATATTTGATACAAAAGCACACCAAAACAAAAAAGAATTAACCGGTGATCAGTCAATTAATTAGACAAACTTAATCACACAATAATAACAAAAACATGCTGTCACAAAAACAGAAAATCACTCAAATAGGTATATTTTTCTAAATTATAACAAATCCAATTTGATATAAAGGCACAAAGTAAAAAAAAAAAAAAAAACCTTCAAAACTGCTAATCACTAAATCAATTCGTCAAATTTAATCACTCAACAACACACAAACATGCTGCAATTGAAACAATTAACGAAAATGAGGTCAAAGAAGGAATCTTTCAAGCTCTTATGAAGTAAAAATAACTTGTATTTTTAACTCTTTTATATTGGATTTCTCTTGAAAATTAAAATTTGAGATACATTTTTATTGGTCGCCTTATTTCACTAAATATGGCGATTATATGAAATTTATACCGCAAAACCTTGAAAATCGGCTTTATATAGGGATTAGACTTATTTAATACCCAACCAATTGTACGGAGATTCTACGCATGTAATTTTAGTAAGGGCAATTTACACTTTGCCCCAGGCGATTTCTGACAATTTAAGATTACCCTGAAGGTTTTAGAAATTACACATTTTCCCATTTTATAACCCAAGACAGATTTTTTTGTACAAGGACCATATTACCCTCACTTTATCTCCTAATTTTATTAATTTTTAACTTGATATTTGGTAATATTAAAGAAAATATCATCATTTTAATAAAAATATATTTCATTAGCATACAATAGTTTTTCCCCAATAAGTTATAACAACAAATTATGCAAAATATACTATTTAAGAGCTATTTTAGTAATTTTTGAATTATTTATGATAAAGAATTTCACTTTCACTTTTTCCTCCTGAAATTTTGGGAAAAACTGCAATAACCGCCAAAACTCATGGGTCCACAGCATAATTTCAAAAACCTCAGGTTTTTTTTTGAAATCGTCAAAAACCTTGTATGGCACAGTGTAATTTACCCATTTAGTAATTAATAATTTATTTCAATTGTTAAATTTAAATATCAATTGACTCTCATATATGTAAAGTTTATAATTGCAATAATCACATGAGTATAATTCAAACTTTGATCGCCAAAACTCATGGGGCCACAACGTAATTTCATAATTCTCATGGTTTTTTTTTTTTAAATTGTCAAAAAATCCATATGGCAAAGTTTAATTTTCCCGTTTAGTAATTAAATAATTTATTTCAATTGTCAAATTCAAATATCAATTGGCTCTAATATATGTAAAATTTATAATTATAACAATTACATGAGTATAACTCAAACTCAAAAATTGATTTGCAAAAAAAAGATATGTTATAACATCTAAGAATTTAAATTTATTATTAGTCAACATCAAATAATGTTATATTTTGACACGTTAAGTTAGAGATGTACCACATTTCATTATTTATTCTACTACAATTTGTTGGACATTCCGCATAAATTGTATATGCTGCATGCATGTGCTAAGACTTAGATCGAAGTATGTAGGAAATATCATAATTATAATAATAATAAAAAAAGATTGCTAAAATAAAACCAAAATCATGATTAATCCCTTCTTTTATAAGATTATTACTATTTACAATCTAACTAATAATAGTGTATTAAATACGCAACCATCTTTGAAATTTCACATATTTGTTCACTAATGATTACTAATTCCAAGTAGGATCATATATTACTACTTATTCAATTATTTATATATCGATTCTTGTTATTTTCTCAATATTTTTAATGTCAGTTCTACCGTTTCGTTAGGTAATGTATCCCTTTTCATTTTTAAATTTGGTAATTGTAGGAAGTATTGGCATGTGTGGGCAATTAGCCACAAAACTCAGCTATTCAATGGACAGATTTTCAAAAGATGCTGTAAATATTTAATCCACGAAAGGAATTTTTAAGACTTTCATTTTCGTAATTGCATCACTCAACTTTTTTCATTTTCCAAATAAATTGTTTCGGTATGTCCTTTGAAATTCCATTATTAAGTTCAGAAGGAGGATTGATTTTAAGTTCAATCTAATAGTTCCGGACCAAAATAATTTTTTGTATCTCAACTATTGAATTAAAATTTAAATTTAATCTAAGAACCGATAATATGCATTGGAGAGGCCTCTTGTTAAATTTCAATTTACATGTGTACCGGTAAAATTGTCCCAGCTCTTCGTTCCGTAGTGTACCCACTGCATGGGAACTAATCCTAAGCAGGAGAGAGAAAATTGCTTTCTTCTAGGTCTATTTTCTTACTTTTATGGTCTCTTCCGAACATTAGTATCACTCTGCTAAGTTCTCTCCAAAAATTATTTTTCTTATAATTTATAAAAATTGTTATATTTTCAAAATCAATTACTATAATTAAGAATAACTTACTACTGATGTTTTAATTTATTTTAACTAATATTATTTGCAGTAAATTGTCCTTTTTATATATAATAATTTAGTTCTCAAAACATATTGATTTCGTAAAAAAAAAAATATATATATACATTATAAGAAAAATCCCCCTCCCTATAAAGTCAATATTTTAATGATTCCATGCAAAATTGTATTATATGTGGTAATTGTATTATACAAAAATGTAACATATTGAATAAGGGTGGTATCATTTTGAATAACATAGTGACAAAAGTGATAATATATTGATAAAAATATAAGATGATAACATATTGAATAAGTGTTATAATATTTTAAATAAGAGTGATAATGTCTACTGAGGAGAATGATACTGGGTATAGAAGTTGAAGAGAGAAAATAATGAGAATTGAAGCAATTAATGAGTTTCTCCCTCCGGATTGAGGTTTTAATCATATACATTGAGTACAGGTTCTTAAGGTCACGTGTTACAACATTACTTGTCCATCTCCTATCAGGAAACTTCTTTCTCTCTTTCTTTGTTTTCGTAAGAAAAAGAAATTTAATCATCCAATAAGAACAATACATGATAGAAATTCACGTCAAGCTAATATAATGACTCATCCAAAAACTCCTAAATGCGAAACAGCACAACCCAAATACATTATTATATAACTTAACAATTTACACACCTTAGAAACATGAGTATATAAATCCTAATAATTATCTTATAATTATCTTGCAAACAAGTCGCCAATTAACCAGGCAGAAGGTCTGACTAGAACTCTCATAAAGGGAGTCTAAACTCTCACATTAGGATATACTTTCAAATAAAAACTAAAATATAAAACAAATAAAAAATAGAACCGGTTAAATCTCGTCGGATGTGGGATTGCCGAAATCACTAATAACTTATGAAAGACATGATCCACGATTGCCCTTGAGAATATGTGATGAATGGTTGTAGATCTACGATGAATCATCCAAATAACTGAAGCAACACATAATCCAAATTATAAACCGAATTCACAGTATGAGAAAAAACTAAAAAAACAAAAATAAAAGAAGAACGTTTGCATTTTTTTCCTATTTTAGGTAACCAACTGTCAAGTAATGTGTATTTTGTAATGCACATCAGATTACATAATGAATCTTTAAAATAAAAAATATACAAATTATTTTTCCAAATTTAGAAAATCAAAAACAATTACCTAAAAAATAACTTCTCTTTTTCTCTCTCCTCCCCCACTACTCTCTCTCATGCTACTTTTTTATTTTCTCCTCCTTTTTTTTATTTTTGTTCATATTTTGAATCCATGTACTTGTTGCAAGTACTAAATTTGACCTTTAAATAATTTATTGTACTAAAGCATCTATTAGTTTGGCTATGCACATAGCTATAAATGTTAAAAAAAAATAATTTTGATACTATATACATGATGATATATATACATAATCTAAATTTTAAGTTTTTGGTCAAATCGAAAATTGTGTGTTATAGATGCATGTTAGATGATGTGTAAACACGGTTAATTTTTCCCCCCACTTATATTGTGGATATAAAAAAATTAAGCATAAAATTATAATATTTAAAGTTCGTTGATTTTTTATGATTATGATTTAGACAAATATTATTGGTGAAATTATAAGTAATAATATATACATATAATTTGAAAAAAAAATAAAGAAAGTTAAATATTATTTTAATATTATAGAGAATATAATAGATAATTTGATACAGAATATAATGAATAGAGATTTTGAAAAATAGAGATAAATATTTTTTGCTGTATTTTAGAGATTCTGTTTAGAGAAACTGATGTAAATAGCCTAGCATCTTAAATTCGTACTTAAATTTGTTTATGTTTAGGAGAAGTTGCCTTACTATTAGAAAAATCGGGAAAAATAAAAACATATTGTGTCAATCACTTTTTTCTATTAAAATTATACTATTTATTAAAATATACTATTTCTAAAATGTAGTTATCATCCTTACTACTAGAAAATTCGGAAAATATAAAAATATATTGTGTTACTTTTTTCTATTAAAATGATACTATTTATAGAAAAATATACTAGTTCTAAAATGTAGTTACCATCTTTCAAATTACTGAATTTTTTTCAACATAATTTACTATTTATCATGCAGAACCATGTATTAATTATTTTGTTGATAATATCTTCGCGACCCATTTCTTTTATATTCCTACATTCACATTTCCTATTTCTCATTTTTGATAAGGTACCCATCACCATTTATAATGGTAACTATGCTTGAGAACTAAGTCAATCACGTAGTAGAGCAAGAACGAAAGTGGAAGAAGAAACGCGAGAACGTAATGTCTCTAAGATAAAAAATTGTGAGTGCAAAAATAATAGCAAAAGCGAGAATTAGAAGTAAAAACACACCCTCTTCCTAAAAAATTTGATAACGTAGCTCGAAAGTAAGAAAATTTCAATGCGTAGTTGGCCATTTTTAGCATAGATACGTCATAAAAGGGTCTTGAAATTTTAATTTTTAATTCGAATAACTAGTTCGTAGAACAAACAAAATTGAAAGCGTGAGCAGATAGGTAATAATTCTTTAAAAATATTGTAAGATGAAGGATAAAAGTGAGAAAAAGTAGAAGTGAGATCGCGATTCGGATTCTAAGATGGAAGATTGTAATGTCTTGAAAATTCAGAATAAATTTTTGCGCATTTTAATAATATTGTATAAAAATTATGAGATGAAACTACAAAGTTATATCCGTTCACACACACTAAAAGCCTTCAACAGCTCAAGCAGATAATTTTGATTTAGGACAAATTTTTTGGATGCATATAAAATTTAAATTTATTTTGGATAAAAGTTTACCCTTTTTTCTAGTAAATACATGTATCTAGAAAATCATAACATATGAGTAAAAAAAACGGATCAAAAGAATTGAATAGGCAAAAATATATGCAAAAGGGAAGATGAAAACAACGCAATGTAAATACATGTATCTAGCAAATATTAACATATTTTAGTAAAAAAAACATATCAAAAGCAGGCAAAAATATGTGCAAAATGGAAAATGAAAACGACCCAATGTAAAAACAGTATCTAGCAAATCATAACATATAAATAAAAAAATATATGTAAAGCACTAAATAGGCAAAAATATATGCAAACGGGAAAATGAAAACAACCCAATGTAAATTAGGAAATAATGTAAAATTAAAAAGAATCTAAACAAAAACAAACACAATAATGAACAAAAAAGAAAATAAAAAGGGGAAATTTATGATTCCCCAAATTTTATTTTAAAACAAACGACTCACGTTTTGTGCCAAGGGTATAAAATTGATATTGACATGCTCCTATTGCTTTTCAAAAAATGACAATTTGATGTTAAAACCCCTTAAACACGTACACAACCTCTTAAACTTTATACAACTAAACTTAAATCGTTAATGGTTTACAAGATTATATTTCACCAGATTTATATAAAAAGGATTCGGAATTTTTTAAAAGGTGCAAAGTGCATATCTCTCACAAAAGTGGCAATGAAATTTCAAAGTACATAAGACCATGTGATGTTAACCTGAAATGTTAGGCTTCGACATTGCGCGCACTATTTGAATAATGAAAAAACTCAGTATCAACTGACTTAGACGCTGTAGTCCTGATCAAATTGTCAATAGAAAAAGTATATCTATAATGGTCAAATTGGTAAATTTAGGATGCGCTTTGTACCAAATAATAAGGTTAAAATTATATCTTGTGAAGTGATGACAAAGCAAACAGCAAAGACATATTTTTGCATAGTGTTACTGCTATCACAATCCCAAATGAGAAAACAAATATTATTAATAGTATAGATAGATATTAATAGTATACATATTTTATCCCTGTGGTGTCATTGTACGGAATTATTGGCAAGATGGAGTTGGGACACACGTGGGGCGACTATCAACCTGTCCTTTTCTCGCTTTTTATGGGTAAATTACACTTTGCCCCTATAAATTTTTTGATTATTTCATATTATTCCCTAATGCATCAAAAATTATTATTTGCTCCCAAATCATAACCTAAGTTTGATTATCATGTATAAGAACCTTATTACCATAACTTTACTGTCTTATTTTATTAATTTAGAATCCAATGTTTGATATGATTAAATAAAGATTATCAAATATATATTCTTTTAACAAATTATAGCAAAAACCTAGACAAATAATACAATTAAAGTGGCATTTTTGTAATTTATTGAGCCTTTTATAACAAGTAATATGACTTTCATTTTTCCCCGATAAATATGGGCATAAAGTTTTATTCAGGAGGACTAAAACGTTTCTAAAAATTTTAAAAAAAGTCACTAAATATCCGATATTTTAATATAATTTTTTTTGCCTGGTTTTGCCATCCTAATTAATAATTTTGAATACCCTTTAGTGATTTATATGACATTTTAACACCTCCTATTTTTAATTTCTGGCTCTACTCCTGCCCATCGGGACCATTTGTAGTTTCAAAGCTCTCAAGGAGTTTTCTAAAATTGCGAAAAACCTCATTGGGGCAAAGTGTAATTTAATCCTTTTCCTTTTTGAAAGTGCCTTAAATAAACCTGTTGTTAGCATCTGAATCCATATTATTGAGTCCAATCTCCCTTCCAAGTGCTCAAGCTTTACAGGTTCTTTATGCTAAAGTATTAACAAAATAGATTTCTTGAGTTGTCATGTGCAAGATGATGGTTTGTAGCGTTTATCTATTGAAAATATTTGAACATTAAATTACACCTCAACATAGATATGAGTCGTGCCCTAACCTATTCGCTCTCAATTCATTTCTTTAGAACGTTTATTCTTGTTTGGGTTGTTTATTGAATGAGGGTTACATTTTTATTCAGATCTGGCTTATACGAGTTCAAGCTGAGCCCAAGTATATTGATGAACAATTAATTCTATTACTTGTCATCAATCTATCAAATATTTTTTTAAAAATAAAGCATTAACTTGAATGTCTTATAGAATTGTCAACTAATTACCATGTACTATCAGGTGTTATCAAATAATTACATCAATAAAAAAAGTTTTTCATGTTACTAGTAATAATAAAAAAGGGAAAAATTATAAAAAAAAAAAAAATGTACCATTGAAATGAGACTACAACTTAAATTTATAATTCATGAGAGTCAATATTTAACTATATGAGTTTATGCACGTAAACTTATTAATCTAATTTGAATTAGGTTTATAAATATATTATCTAATAATTAATCAAAGAAATATTACACTAGGAGTACAAGCAACATCCAAACCAAGTCCTTTATACGAAATTGATTAGTTAAGAATTTCTTTACATCGAAAATACTAGTAGTGTCGCACCCCGAAATCCATGTCCCAGAAATCGCGAGTTAAAAAGAAAAGAAAGAAGAAGAAGAAAAGAAAAGAAAGAAAATGAAAATATTTTTGCACCATCATCATCACTTCAACATCTAATCACTACTGCAGGACGTTACTACGCAACTATATATAACAACCTCATTAGAGTTTCGCAATAGTAAATACATATATATCCCGCTTAAAGATATATGTATAAGTTATACTAAAAAAAATAGGAAGGTCAGCGCCAACACTATATAAAAATATCTGATATAAGTGTAAACTCTCAGTTTACATATACAACGCCTCAAGCTACCTGCTTGACAAAATAATTAGAATTACGAAGTTACAACACGTTCTTGCTACTATGAAAGTAATATACGAGCAACAATTATGCTTAACTTCTGTGTCAACACTGTCATGCCTGCTATAGCATCAAGATACATACATATATATATATATAAGCATCTAAGTATGCTTAAAGCCCGACTCCGCTCTTACAAAACTATGCATAATAATGAAGAAGAAAAATGAAACGGTTAGATAATAAACATCAAGATAAAATAGAATCCGAATGCTATAAGACATGAATAAGCATGTTATTCATAATATAGTAGACAATTAAGTAAGCAGCCTTCAACAGTATGATAATTTGAAAAATGCTAATGTGAATACTAAAAGGGAATAACCATGTTGCCAACACTATGACTATGGAAAAAGATAATCATGCTTCACCACGCCTCGCCAACGCCAACGCCAACAACTCGAGCTAAAAGTTGGGACTAGTATTGATCGTTTTGTAAAACGAAGTTAGGATCCGTCTGCCAAACGTAACACCAATCCTAACCTTCATTGAACCGTCTACCACATGTAATGTTAGCCAATGGTAATATCCCTAATCAGGTTTCCCGTCTTTCACAGTAAGGTTGTAGGCCTCATTGCTTATCGCGGTTTTGTAAAATAACACTTCTATCTCGAAAACAAAGGAAAAGATGATTCAATTCCTAACTTACGTATGCCAATGCATATGACTCGCCTATACGTGAACATGGTAATGATCACATCTCTATCTTGAAATTATTAGTAACCACACATCCACATTAACATTATTATAATTCGCATAAATATGATATTTACATTGCCTTAAATATGAATAATTATGCTATGAGAATAACGAGTCAAATTATCATGTAATTTAAATACCATATTATCTTTGCCAACACACCATACATTAATAAGTAAAACTCATAAATTTTTAAATAGATAGTGCATAAATGACATGCATTTTCTTCATATGTTAAAAAAATAAACAATAATAATAATAATAAGAAGAAGAAGAAGAAGAAAGAAGCAAAGTCTGTGTATGACAGATTGAAATTGCAACTAGAAAATGCGTTTTCATGGAAATATAATTTAATAAGTAAAGCGCAATTATTTTATGCCTTTTTGTACAAAATATTCCTGTTAAATTTGATGATAGAGTTAATTGTTACTTACAAAAAACTAAATTTTTTTAATGCGTTCTTGAGCGGAGAGTGTTAATTTGGAAAAAATTTTGAGTGAGTTGTTATTGTGGTAATGTTATTGTTACGTTATGTTAGAATGGAAAAAAAAAGTCCCATACATTTGCACAACTGCCTGCCAGGTTCTCTACTTCTTCAGATCCGATCCCCGCGAACCACCAGAAGACCCCATGGCGCCAGGAAGATCCTCTCCAGCGATGGTGGGAATTTATTTCAATTTCCGGAGTGTGCTTTCATTTTTACTGTAATTGTTTATCCAATCATTTGATGAAATTTCTTTTCCTCAATCAGTCAATGAAATTGATAAAAGATTTATGAAATTTGTTGCTCAGCATCGCATCTATGACTAATTGGATGAACTTTGATTTGTAGTATGTTTTTATAGTAATTTATATTTATTGACCTACTTGATGGTAAATGTTATTCTGGGAAATGCTCAGCATCGCATCTACGATGACTAAATTTTGTTTTCAATTTCTTCTCTGTGTCTTCTCACATTCATCCATAATTTCTTCTATCGGCTGTAATTATCCCGAATTGTATTATTCAATGTCAAATAAGTCTTACCATTGTTGAAGAACAACTCATTGTTGTTGATGATCAAGTATATTTCTCTGATGATCAAATTTTAGTGTGTAAATTCAAATATGGAATGTGATCTATGAAATAATTTTCCGTGTGCTTCTTCTACCAGCTACATATTTCTTATGGTAAGTGGTAAACCCTCTAAAATCTTTTAGTTGTTGATTATTGATTTATTTGAATATTCATGCATGCAACAATTCAACTAAGTTAACATTCTCTAATATAA
>MKEJ01030896.1:0-18386 GCA_001753735.1 Embelia ribes
TGGGGTTTAGAATATTTGTTAAAAAGGGAGCTATAGCCCAATTTAATTGGGCCTAATTAGTTAAGTTTTACATTTCCAATTGGACCTAATTAGATACATAAACCAGCCCAACTAAAGACCCACGGGCCTATCCTGTTCTCCTCTTGACCCTTGCCCGCATGGTGGATCTTTAGATCCGCAAGCCGAGTCGGGTCGGATCCTTCTAACCCCCGTGATTGCAAGAAGGGTCACAATGTTTCATTTAATGGTGAAACAACCCCATTTGTTTGAAGAGGTACAAATTGCACCCCATGGATTAGAAAATTGTAGCTTTTAGAGATATTCTTTCATTCCTATAAATACCTAGGGCCCTCAACACTTTTTATGCATTATAATAACACACGAAATTCTAAAAAAATACATTTGCACATATGACATAATTTTTTCAAAGCATTTATAGAGTGGTAAAGAGTACCGTGTTGTGAAAATACTAATTGTAGTTCGGATTGAAAATACTTACGAAAATGTTGTACCTTTGGAACCTATTATCCGTGATAGTCTTAAACTGAGAGTAGCAAAGCAATAAGGATTTAAGGAAACGGTGTGTTACAGTAACCCCATCTTGAATTATATACGAAATTGTTGCGTTCGTGATTCTACTACAACGCACTCTATGAACAGTTTTTTTGGAAAACTTGACTAGTAAGCGTTATAATTTATCGATTTAATTTATTTTTGTTGCTATTAATTTCTGGTTCAATATAAGATTATTGTATTATGGGAACAACAATTAATAGTACTTTTTCAGCCATGATTCATAAGACTAGTCACCCTCTTCATAAATATTCCAATAAACTTAAAACAGAGCTAATTTTATAAGTTCTAACTTATCAGCACCCAAATAAAAATTGGCAAAGTAGATTATACCTAGTTCATTTTCAATCCGGTTGGCAATAAAAAATAGCCGTAGAATTGTGATCGCACAAGGCAAATTGCGGAACAAGTTGAGAATGAGCTCAGAAAAAAAAAAAGGATAAACGCAACCACGGTGAAGACTATGGATTTGAATCAAACATGTATACAAAAATCATATGAGAAACACGGTACCTACAAATATTCGATCTGACAGTCTCACTTTTACAAAATCCCAAAAGAATGCCCAGCAAATTAGCAAAACACACATTATTTTTAACCAACAAAATGAACAGTTGAAATTTTGATAAAATTATTATTTTTTCCCAATTTCGAACCATGAATTAGAGGGTCCATTTATTTAAATTTAATAATTCCAAAATTTTCGGAAAGTCTTGTCTCAAGTCATGGAATAATTTTTTGAAGGGGGAGTTATAATTCGGCCTACTTGTTTGGTCCATATTTATTTGGGCCCATATTAATTAAATTTTTATTTAGTTTGAATTGGGCTCCAAATGAATTGAGCCCAACCCGTAATGCGTGACCTGCTTGTGTATGGGTCTTGTTTGATCTGCACCTTGCTGTCGGGTCGGCTTTGACCTGGTTGATCCACGGGCCCCATTTTAACCCCACTTGTTTATCATTTTGGCGAAAAATTGGCTTTTCTTGCACACCTTAGAAGTTGCAACTATTCGCAGTTGAGAAAATATAACTGTTGAAGGGACACTTTTATTTCTATAAATACCAAGAATTCCACAACACTTTTTAACATATTGCGTTACACGTAAAATTTTGCAAAAATACAAAAGCATACACTGCATTAGTTTTTCAAGACATTCAGAGGATACCGTACCGCGATAGAACTGATTGAAGTTCGGAATACCACTTCTGTCCAAATTTGCAAAAACGGTTGTTGTAACCTGGGATTTCATTGTCCAAATCAGTTTTAATTCAAGGGAGGCCGAACAATAAATGATTTAATATATAGAACAATATGATACACCGATCTCGTCCAGGATTATATCCAATAAGTATTGTAATTCTTCTACAACATTCTCTATGATTGTTACTAATACCGAAAAGCTTGACAAGTAAATTTTAATTATTTCGTACTAAATATTTTCGTTATCAATGTTTGCAATTATATACAAGATTATTTTACTACGCTAACAATATAAACGAGTATAAATAACCAACAATCACTATAGCAGTATAAATTATCCTAGTCCAAAAATCACGGTTATATACTGCGAAATTACATATATACCGAAGAAAATGACAACAAACACATCAACCCACGGGTCGAGAATCGGTTGATCAAGCGGAAAAGAAACAACTAAAAGTGTCGTTTGATATTCACAGTTCAGTTGCAAAAATTCGTCCCCATCCATATAGAAAGAAATAAGTAGCTAACCAAGTTGATAATCAAAACAAATTGTTAACTAATGTGTAAATATAAAGAGTAGAAACACCTATATATATATAGAGTTGAGAAGTTTGCACAATAAATCAAAACAAGATGAAATAAATACCATATAATATAATCTTATCAAATCAAATTTAATTTATAATTATGAAATATATTGCTTGAATGTAATTTAATTGATTTCAAACAATTTTGACACAAAATGAATTCCCATGATTTAATAGTAAAACTTGATGACGCTACACTCTACTTATTTGACGAAGGAAAAGTATTATTCCTAAAATTATAGGCTAGATCAACGCCCCATCAATATTATAGTTCATTTTTCTATGAAAAAGATTTTTCAACTTATTGAATTGTTTTACATAACGAAATTGTTGGACACTAATATACTCACATACAATTCTAACTAAAAACAATTTCGCCGACGCAAAACATGCAAGATAGTTGTTTGATGAGCACTTCCAATCTTTGCTCGAGATTTGCCAAAATAAATTAGTGCATAATATTCTCTCAACGTGCTGTGATCGTGATAGTAGTAGAAGTTGACCACTTAGGCTACTCTTAACCACCTACTAAGTAACTAAATTAGAATAATCATTGGAAAAAAAAATCATAACTAAATACATTGACATGTTGTAAAAATATATAATAATACTAAAAAAAAAAAGCATAAAATTTAAATAGAGACACGAGAATTATATTGTCCCACCTCAAGTTTATTTAGTCCACGACAGAACCGATATGTATTTATTTTATTTATGAAAATTTGGGGTATAAAGAAGTAGAATATTTGGAGCACACCCTTATTTTTTTTTTCTCTTATACAGGATTTTAGTTTCTTTCTTTTTATGCGTTTCTTACTGATATATTTTCATTATAAATCATATATATTTATACTAATCTCCTTAGCATGAATCATGCCAATACCCAACGTGAAACTATACCCAAACCATCCACTAACTATTGTTTTTATAACACTCCCTATTGGATGATTGAGCATTATTCGATAGATGTTGTCTACCCTTGATTTAAACATTGGTTTTTCTTCAATATTTGGGAGTTTTCGCAGTCCTATATTATTGAGTACCAGTTTCTGAAATGTTGACGATGAAAGCGATATGATAAATAGATCTGCCATATTATCCTGAGAACATGTGTGTTAAACATCTATATCTCTAGCCTTTTGTAACTCATAAGTATAAGAGAATTTTGGAAATATGTGCTTAGTCCAATCGTTTTTTATGTAACCTCATTTAAGTTGTGCAATACATGCAGAATTATCCTTGAATAATACAGTTGAAATTCTTTTCATCGGATCAATGCCACTCTTTTCTTTGATGTATTGTATTAATGATCTTAGCCAAATACATTCACGTCCAGTTTCATGGATTGCGATAATCTCAAAATGATTAGATGAGGTAGCAGTTAAGGTTTGTTTTGTAGATTTCCATAATATAGTTTTCCCTCCATAAGTAAATACATACCCGGTCTGTGATTTTGCATGGTGTGGATCAAAAAGATATCCAGCATCAGCGTAGCCTACTAAATGAGAATTTGACTCATTTGAATAGAATAATCCTATATCTGACGTCCCATGTAGATACTGTAATATGTGCTTAATTCTATTATAATGATGTCATGTTAGTGCAGAACTATATATAGCCAATAGATTGATAGAAAAAGCAATATCTGGTCGTGTACAATTTGCAAAATACAATAAAGAACCAATAGCACTTAGATATGATACTTTTGGGCCAAGAAGTTCTTCTCCTTCTTGAGGACGAAATGACTCCTTTTTTATATCATGAAAATGGGCCACCATTGAAGATCTTAAAGAATGTACCTTATCCATATAAAACTATTTTAAGATTTTTTCTGTATAGGCCAATTGGTGAACAAGTATCCCCGTAGGCAAATGTTCAATCTGTAAGCCTAAGCAGTATTTTGTCTTTCCAAGATCCTTCATCTTGAATTCATCATTGAGACAATTTGCAGTTTTAGTCAGATTTTCAGAAGTTTCAATTAAGTTAAAATCATCAATATAAACTACTACGATAGCTAAACTTGTTACAGATCTTTTGATAAATACACATAGATATATTGGATCATTGGCAAATCCTTCTTTTATGGGATAATCGTTGAGTCGATTATACCACATTCTTCCAGATTGTTTTGATCCATATAAAGATCATTGAAGTTTTATTGAGTGTAAATTCCTCATTTTTCCTTGAGGTAATTGATAACCTTTACGGATTTTCATATATATATATATCACTGCCTAGTGAACCACATAAATATGCAGTGACAACATCCATTAAATGTATATCCAACCTGTTGTTCACAGTTAATCCAATTAAAAAATGAAAAGTTATACCATTCATTACGGAAGGGTATGTTTCTTCATGGTCAATTCCAAGCCTTTGTGAAAAATCTTGGGCAACAAATCTTATTTTGTATCTAACGACTTCATTTTTTTCGTTTCGTTTTCTCACAAATACTCATTTGTATTCGACTGGATGAACATTTTCCTGTGTTGTCATAATTGGATCAAAAACATCTCTTTTAGCTAAAGAACTTAGCTCGGTATTAATTGCTTCCTTTCATTTTGTCCAATTCTTCCATTGACAACATTCCTCAATGGATCATGGCTCATAATTGCCATTATTTTTGTCAATATCTAGTGCCACCATATATGCAAAGATATCGTTAATAATAGCTTTGCTTCTATCCCACACTTTTCCATAATATATTGAAATTTCAGTATTATCATTAACTGGCGATATATTTGGATATAAGATATCCTTTTTAACTTCTTTAATGTTGATGGAAGTTTCCTCTAAATGAGTAATACTGGTTGCTATCACTTGTTGTTTTCGAGAAGTTTATCTTTTATACCCAATGGTCTTCCTTGCTTTTGTTGCAGTACATATTTATGTATAATTTGACTTTTGGATACATAAATCTGTGCCACAGTATGTGCTGTTGGTACATGAGATTGTAACACCTTATGTGCATCATTAAATTCATCTGGTATTTAGTTGGCAAGTCTTTGTAGATAGATTATTCTTTAGATCTCCAATTCACATTTATTTGTACGTGAATCCAAATATGATAAAGTAGGAGTATCCCATATGAGTTCTTATTTGTCAATTGGTTTATATTTTTCTCTTTCTAAAGATGGGAAGAGGGTTTTATCAAAATGACAGTTTATAAATTCAGCCTTGAATATATCTCCATTCAAGAACTCTAGGTATTAAATCACTAAAGGTGAATCAAAACCCATATAGATACCAAGGCGACGTTGAGGTCCCATTTTAGTGCATTGAGGAGGTGCTATGTGAACATATATAACACATCAAAATATATGGATATTTGAAATATTAGGTTGATGTCCAAGCACTAATTGCACAGGGGAGTATACATGATGAGCTGATGGTCGAATGCGCACTAAGGAGGCAACATGCAAGATAGCATACCTCCAAATAGATTCAGATAGTTTTATTTTCATGAGCATAGGCCTAGCAATTAACTGAAGGCGTTTAATAAGTGATTCTGCTAGACCATTTTGCGTATGAATATAAGCAACTAGATGTTCGACATCAATCCCTATAGACATACAATAGTCATAAAAAATTTGTGAGGTGAACTCACTAACATTATCTAGATTTATAAACTTGATTGGGCGGTCCAAAAATTGGGCTCGTAAATGGATGATTTGAGCTAACAACTTAGCAAAGGCAATATTTCGAGTTGATAATAAACAAGCATATGACCATTTAGCTGAAGCATCTATCAATACCATGAAGTAGCGAAATGGATTATAAGATGATGAATTAGTCCACAAGATGATGAATTGGTTAGCATATCTCACCATTAATATCAAACCAAATAGCACACTGATAAAAAGATACAAGACAACTAAGTACAACTCAACAATTAGCAAACTTATTCGAAACAAACAACTAACTAAACATGCTAACATACTCTAAAAAATAAAGAAACACCAAGTTTTAATTTTCTGTGGGACCACCAAAGATGTAACCAATATCAAGATTAGTGATAGTGGAGGGTTCATTATTTGAGTTGGGATTGTCAAAATCTGCATAGTTTGAGTTCTTTCATTTTTTGTTTAATTAATGCTTGGAAAAGGTTGACAATATCTTCAAATTGTCCTCGGGTGGTACATATTGCTTGCCCTCCCTGTGCTTTTTCATTTGCTGGGGTTTCTTACACTTCAGATGGTAGCTCTTATTCTTGCCTTTGTTGCCACTGTATTTTTACATGTTCCTCCATTCCCGGCCTCAACCCTGACTCTTGTCATGACCTTTTTATTCAACAACATTTGCTTCCAGAAATGGTGTAGCCAGTTGGACGAGATTGATGATCCTTTAATAAAATTTCATTTTTTTTTTTGTCACGAGAAGACATGCAATAAGCTCAAAATACCTGGTAAATTTTAGCTATCGATACTGCTACTAGAGGAACATATTCGAGGTGTGGGGAGTTGAGAGGTCTTTTCAGGCATATCAACATTGATGACAGTTTCGCCGTACAATTTTAATATGGAGACTATTTTGAAAATCTCTAAGTTGTATTCTTTTATGGATTTAAAATCGTGAAGCCTCAACTTGATTAGTAATAGTTAGATATTCCACTTTCAATTGCTCATGGAGGTGGTGGCGAAGGAAAATCTTAGCTCGGGCTTTGTTCTACTAGGACGACTTGTGCCCTTCAACAGTTATGTCACAAAGATTTTAGCAGCCAAATGAATTTGAGCATTAAGAACCGGGGACAAATGGTTATTGCCATATACGTTAAGTGCGGCAAATGAAATCCTTTGAAGATTGACCATTTTTATCATAAGAAAAAAATATTACGTGCAAAATGAAATAGAAAAATAACTAATAAAAATCAGGATAAAGTTCATTTTACTCCCTATTTTTTGAGTACCATTTCAATTTATCCCATATTCTTTAATTTGTTACAATATTTCCCGATGCTTTGATTCTGTTAGTCAAGTTAGGCAAAATACTTAACACCGTTATAATCCGTTAGATGATAGTATTAAATAGGATTGAATTGAAACGAGCCCCAAAGGATATGGGGTAAAATGAAACTTATCTGACGAAAAATTAATTAATATTTTCGAAGCTTAAATTTTTAGGTTTCTTTAGTTATTGCTAACATGTAAAGGATATGGTGTTAAAGAATCACTTACCTGCTCTGCGCCTTCGATTTTTTTTTGCTTCGGTGTTCCGTTCTACTGCCTGCTTGCATTGGTGATCGTTGCTTGCCGCTCCTACAACTTCTTTTATTATGACCTTTTTCCCACAAATTTTGTAAACCATTTTCATCCCTTCCTTTCTTAGTTTGGTGTTGTCTTTTGGAGCTTCATCAGCCTCTCTTTTTCTAGCTCTTTTTGGCCTTCCAGGCTGTTTAGTCACCAATGGGGGAAGTAAAATTGGATTTGTTATTTTAGGCCATACTTTTCTGGTTCCTTGTCTAGAAAGTTGGTGCAACCCACAACATGTCGATGGGGGATGCCGGTTAAATCCCAAAGCCTACACCCGCATGTTCCCTTTTCCATATCCACCTCAAATTGTTGCCCGTATTGCCCCTGCATCTCGAATTTCTTATCTCCATTCCATCTAGCAATCCAACTGCTCGCTGCCTACTTAAAAAGCTCTAATTTTTCTTGGATTTTGGGACAAATTTGTCCATCTTTTCTCCTCATAGAATCCCTTTTCTTGACAACAAGTTCCATGAGATAAATTCTAGTAGTCTCCTACATTGTAATAATACCTTTTTCTCTTGCTGTCACAATTGCCCCATTGAACCTTTCACACATATTATTTAACAGTAGATCACACTAGTAATCACCGGCATCAACAAGCCTTAACTCATTCATTACATCATTAAAAGTTGCCATTGTGGTTGCTCTAGCCGCTTTCCATAATAAACTTTTAAAATTGTTGTAAAGATGGCGTACACAAGACCTTGTGCTCCGCATTCCCCAGTACTTTCTCCATAGCTTGCACCAAGCCCTATATAGAAGTAGTTATTATGATTACGAATAAAAAAAGCAAGAAAAAATTAAGAATTCTGTTGAGTATATGACCATTGACAATGATGCCATATTTTTTAAAAATATATTAAACTAGAATAAATTATGCAATTATCAAATGATAAAGTTAGATTGGGAGTTGTCAAGTACTTATTGTTTATCAGATATGAATGTATATGCGAACTCATTTTCAATGCCAATATCATCTCTCAGTAAGCAAAGGAACCACCTCCCAAGATTCTTCAGTTTCTTTTTCCACAACAGCATATGCGAAAGGTTACATACAATTATTAGCATCAATACCCACGGCAGTCAAGAAAATACCCTTATGTGGACCGTTTAAGTGGCAACCATCTAACCCTATAACAGGTCTACACCCTTCCATAAACCCTTTCTTCAATGCACCCCAACAAATATATATCCTTTTGAATTGCTTTTTATCCGAAAGGAGCTTATATTGCTCAGTGTAATCCCAAAGTAGCTTATATTGCTCAGCAAATGTACCTTCTATAGCAATTAATGCTTTTTTAAATGCTCGATACGCAGTGCTCTTAGATACCTTAGCATTTAACTCCTTTTCGACAGTGTCCCGAAATGAATTTACGGGCCAAGTTGGGTTCATCCGCACTCTTTCCAAATACTTCCTTGCAATCAATTTAGATGTTACATTCTTATTTTTGAATGTTCTGTGCATTTATGCTTGTCCACAAAAGTAACGATTTGAAATGTCTTCTCATTTTGCATCTTCCGAGCATAAACACTCCATGTACAACCTTTTTTGCATATAGCTTTAATTCTATCCCTATCACTCTTGGAAAACGATGTCTCTTGTCCAACTTTCACCGAATACTCCCTCACGGCTTCCTTAAATGCATGTCCTGAATTGAACTTCATGCCTAATTTGAATGTAGGATTAGCTATATCATTCTTCTCTTTAAAAATGGGGAAGTTATTCTTCACCAAGCAACCATATTCATCATCAGATGAGTTGCACATGCTCTTTAGATCATCGGAAGATGCATAACCAGTTTGTAAAGTATAATCTAATTCAACATCATCAACTGAAACTGACGACTGATTAAATTTACTACCAAGATTTGCTCCTTCAATCGGTGGCTAACTAGTGATAATATCAACCAACTCTTCATTTGGTGCAAAATTATCATCACTGTCTGAAAAGTGCACATATTAACTATCTGAAGAACTATTTGGTTCAATATCACCAACATCTTCTAGCACATCATCCTGTCTGACTCCAGGAGATTCAACTTGACTAAGTTGAACCAAATTAATTCCATGATCACACTACACTTCTACCACCCCATCTCGATCCACATGGTTTAGCAATCCCATAATTTCAATGTCAGTTTTCAGTGTTCGTACTCCATCAACACCTTTGAAATGAAAATCTTGAATCATCTCACAGCCTGCTTCTTTAGCCATTAAACCCATCTCAACCAATGAAATCTCATCTGGATGACATTTATCAAAACAAGTGATATCTCCTCCAACATAAAGTGGACTTGGACTTGTTTGGAAAATATCGCCATGGTGTAGTTCTATTGTAAAAGATTGGCTATCAGAATCTGCATAATGAAAAGGTAGTGCATAGTTAAAAATCAAACTTTTGGCGAGACGGTTTTATGCCTAAAGATGGGGCTGATTTACATACCACAAGATGGGGCTTCTAGTCCATGTGCTACATGTTGTTTGCCTCTAAGAAGCCAAGGCATCTTTCGCAATATCTACCAAGACGAAATATAAAGTAGTAAGCAACAAGGATTGTCAACAACAAAATGTGAAAAACCAGAGCACATAACGGTATCGATGGAGGCCAAATCATTACGTAACGACATAATTGTATCAGTGGCAAAATTTAAAACAATGTTCTAGATATAATTTTTGTCTGCACAAATAGACTTTTTGGAAGTATCAAGAGGCCTCTACTATGTAGGATATTCGTGTTGTCTTTTAGCTCTTCCCATGATTGAATTTTGTTTCCATTGTTTTAGTGTACTGAGAATCTCTCTCTCTCTTTCGTTTTAAACGTATGAATAGGTTCCATGGCCTTTCTAAAGCACAGGTAATTTAGCAGGGAAAGTTTTTAGGATGCATGAATATATTTATCATTTTATAAGGGAGTTATATAATTAATAATGCATAATATCTTATTTGTGAACTATCCTCAATGTAGTTACAGAGATACAATTTGATCCCAAATATATATATATATGAAGAATCAAACATGAATTCAATAAACAAACCTTATGTGTGATTGAAGTTCTTTTGAGGAGGAGGAAGAAGAAAACACCTTGAATTAATCAGAAGGAGAAGAATAATAATTAATCCCAAAGAATATTAAAAGAACGCCTTGGCTACGTAACCCTCTTCAACACCTTATTTTAATATTCCTAATTTGACCATTGGAATTGAAGGATAGGAAATATATTGAAACAAATTAATAATAGTTAAATTGAAACAATGTTAAAAGTATGAGAGATAAAATGAATTTTATTCAAATTTATAACCAAAAAATTAGAAAACTTAAAAATCAAAATATAAGAAAACTAAAAAAATAAATAAATTTTGTAATGGAGTAGAATCCAAATTTTCATCCTATTTTTTGTATTTGTTTTAGAAAATTTATTCCTATTGTTTATGTTTATTCCGCAGAACAATTCATATATGTATAAACTTAAAAAGAAAAATATCTCACCATGTTTCATAATCACTATTTATATAAACTTAATTAAAAAAAATTTGGTAGAGATACATAAAATGTAACGCCCTAGAATTTGTATAACTTTGAGCACATTACTATCCATAGATAAGCTCTAAAATAAAGTACATATCATGAATGGAATAAACAAAATTTAATGCAATGAAATGTAGTTTTCAAGGCTTTATTGTCAGGTTTCGGCCTTACAACTTTATTCAAAACGACAAATAAGAAATCTCGACCATAGGCTTACAACTGTTTGATAACATAAAAGAAAGAACAAAAATGATGATACTGAGTGTGCTTCGACTCCTCCCTAAGCATGGTCCCCACAATTCACGCTATCTGCTCCTACTTGGCATTTTTTAAAAAAAATGGTACAAAAGCAACCAAACAGGTACGAGTCAAAAAAAAAATCAATAAAATAGAAATATTGAAATCAACAATAGATTTTGTGAAATATATTATTACCATATAAAAGCACATAACCATTATGAATATACAACCAATGCTCAATAACTAGCATCTATGTTATCTATCAAACAACTTGGGATACATATTCTTCTGAGGCTTTATTAATACGTATTTACTTATTAGGCACCCGGTCAAAAGAGTCTTCAATGGTCAATCAGTTATAAGAGTCCTTAACAGGCTCTCGGTTATAAAATCCTCAATAGGCACTCGGTCATTAAAGCCTTCAATAAGCACTCGGTCATAAGATCCCTCAATAGGCACTAATTAAAGATATTTTAAGTTGTCATCCACAATAGTCTCATCCAATAGACTTTTATTAAGTTCTAATGATTCATACGTTCTTATATAATGACGTACTTTTCAACCATATTCCAAGTAAATCTACTTCTCATCCTAACATCAAATAGAAACTTCCAATATATGATTGAAAGGGGATTTCATTATCTCCAAGTTTCATGTTTAGTGCTATATGACATCAAATTCTTTCAAACTCAGTCAAAACAACAAGACTTAACCAAACTGGCCAACCTGGAAGGGGTCAGTCCAGACCAGGACAAGGTTCGTCCAGACCAAAGCCTTGTTCATATGGACCATGCCCCTTCATCCATACCAGACCCTCTTCATTCCATCCACGTGCAATCGTCGATGACAAAATGCCTAAAACTCGACGATACGACCCTTCCATCCAACCTTTAGAGCGTTAATTAAATTAGTTATCCTCCGCGATTGATTAGGTTTTACAGTAAGAGCCCTTGTGATACTTCCCTTCTTTCTCTATCTGGGTTTAGAACGATATAACGAAAGATGAAAAACGTAAGGAATTTAAAAGAAAAAACAATTAGTTTGTAGTTTCTCTTTTGGGTTTATTGCAACTTTGGTCCTTAAATTTATAGGGCCATATAATTCTCCCCCCTGAAAGAACAAACTTCGTCTTCGAAGTTTCAACCATATCACAACTTCTGTCCGCACCTTACTCAACCTCGTAATGTACCCCTTAAATATATCTATAGACATCTGGACTATAATAACGAATATACAAATGGTTTTATCATTTGAGTTCTACACTTCCATAAACACCTATTGACGAGCCATGAAATCAGTCTATAACTATATGCTTACGAGTTCTTACTACAACATCTTGCAAACTAATGAGAAACCTAACCAACCATCCCTCAACTCACCACCAACATATACCTACTACCAACAATATCGGGCATGGCGGAAGATAAACAAGTCATCTAGACAACTAATCTATCTATAAAGATATAACTTCACCAGATACTAGGACTGTCAAGTAGTTCCTGTGTAGCTCAATTCGTCCAAACCCCATACCCTATCCAATATGGTCAACTAACTTACCCGAATCAAAGGTTATCATCCCAAGTCTAAATTATATCGAAATTCTAACTCTCACATTAGGACTTAAAACTTTGGACCAAACGTATCGACTCAATTGGAATCACAACTTTTGACCTAACATTGAACGTCTTAGTTTGTACTCTAAAGCTGTATAAATTTCCCAAGGTTAAAAGACTAAAATTCCTTGCTAAGAGTCATAATATTACAACGTACAAAACATGGAAAATGTTCATACATCTCCAAAATATGGTGGGTAACAAGCCTATGGAATACTCATTTTCTAGTCCATTCAGTTTCTATAAGTGAGTCTAGACATCATATGATCACTAATACAAAATGCTAAGAACATCTCCAAGATGACATAAGTATACATGGTACAACACATTACCTCATTAGGAATGGTACAACACATTACCTCATTAGGAATTTTATAAAATACCTACAAGATGGAGAGCCTCCGTTGGCATGGCAGGAACTTCCTGGAGTGAATACAACCACATCGGTCCCCCTGAGGCAGAAATCAAAGCGACAACCTGTTTACGATTCCTTTGTTGGACTCCTTGGCTAGTTACCACCGCCGTCTGATTTGACCCTACTGCAGGTGTTGTTAATACAATACGAGTATCTTGAGTTTGAATAGCTAACACCAGACAATCACTCTTCATATGTCTCATCCCTCTACACTCATGACACTACAACTAAGGATAAGAATGTAAGATATGGTCTTTGTCCCCACACTTGAAGCACCCTAATATCCTGCCCATTCCCCCATATCTTTCCCCAGGAGTAGAAAACTCTTAGACTGACTGTTCTTGAATAATCTATCTTCTCGAATTCCATTCTTATCGCTCTGATTACCGCCATCCGAATTCTATCTCAGTTGATTTTGATTACTTCCTAATCCCCCCCAACTGAACCGATCCGGCTGACCATGGTAGTGTTGTACGAGTATGCCTAGTTGATATTGTATGAGTAACCTAAGTCCGAGCTACCACCTATGAGCAAATACTCTAGATATGTTCCATAGTTTCACATTTGTTGCTCTAAATTGTAGGACAATAATATCGGGTATGACCTTCCTCCTTACATCGGTAGCATCCTTTCCAACCTATGTTTGCAAGCCCTATACCAGGGATGGAAAATCTTTAAACCGACTCTCCATGCAGAAATGATGTTCCATCTTCTTGGCCCCTCTTCTTACTTTTCTGTCTACATCTTTATCCCACCAAGAGTTGCCTCTGACTTGTTATCGCTTGAGTTCTAACTTTTCGGTTACCAGTCTGTAGTAATCCCACCACTTTGAGTACTATCTTCACTACTTGGAGACGTGTTGAGTTATTAATGTAGTCAACCACTGTAAGTAATGGTGACCTTTGCCAAAATGAGTCTAGTTGCATTCACCACTTGTGTAGCCACGGGAACCTCCTCAAGCGTCCCATTATAAATAGCATCGTCTTGTGCTCTCCTTGAAAAACCTCCTCTTGTGCTCTTACATATACAATTATTTCATCGGAATGAGTGGGCATCAACTGGGATAGGTTGTCATGGTCTCCACTGCAACCGTTGCATCTATCACATCCACTGTATCCGTTACAAGACATATCTAGGCTCAAGAAAAAGTCACTCAAAATCAATCACATGTTCGTATTATATTAAGTATGAAAAATAGGTACAAAAACCCCAAATAGCATGTCCTTAACTTTGTCCACCAGTAGAAATCCATATTGGGCCTACAGGGCATCTGCTATCTATCCAACACAATGCAAAGCATCGACATCCGCCACAATATATTACTGGTTTTTAAATTTAAAAAACGTACAAAAAGCAATGCAACATAGATTGATGTAAACAAAGCACACAAAACATACAATACATCTAAGGCAACCGAGTTTCTTGTAATGTCCCAGAAATTCAAATTAATTTGTTACTTTGATAATATTATTGATAACATCATAATATTATTATTGGCATGTATTGTATGGCGGGGTCATTGCATAGTTGCATTGGTCAGCGTGTGGCGTGGCAAGTATGTTAGTTTCATGTTAATACCTTCTATTACCATAGAGACGTTGTGTATAATAATAGTATTAATATTATTATGTGTTTTTCATAGTCATGTGGTGTAGGGATAGTGGCGAGAAGCATAGAAAATGAGGTGTTTGGTCGGGGTTTATTGGTAGTTGCGTTTAGTTGCGTAGATAGAGTTCCAGGAAACAATCGCCATTCTGAAAGTTTGAAAACACTTATATTAGTGTCTAGAAGTGATTATGTGCATTTTCGAATACCTATAGATCCAATCAATCTAACTAGTTATTGGATCGATTCAAAATATCCAACCGATTATTCCAACTACTATTGGATCAATCCAATTGGGTGTTTGGTTGAACTTTAAGCAAGTGGAATCACTTTTTATTTTATAAATTTTATAACATATTCAGAAAAATAGAGAGAAGGGGGGATAAATTAATTTTTCAATTTTGGAGATCGGTTTGATCTAGCTCTCGAGTTCGTACAGGAAAACAAAGTGGATTTTTGGTTTCCTTAAAATGAGGGGAACATTTTGAGGTAAGTCTCACTTCCTGTCTTGTTCATTTTCAAATTCCTGATTTTCATGCCATTTTTTTACATCGAAACAAAGTTGAATTTCTTCTTCTTCGTAACGTGTGGAACGTTTTCTTATATAGGCAGGACTTGATCCGTGTTCGCCTTCTAGCTCATTTCTCAGGTTGAAAGAAGAAGTAGAAGCTTGGCAAAAGTAGGGTAATTTAATCTAGCTACGACGTTTCATTGGCTTCAAGTCTTTTAGACTTTCTCCTCAATATCGTGAAATCTATGCGTTGAGGAAATTTTTGTCATTTTTTATTCTCGTTTTCGATTTTTCTATTTTCGTACCTAGTTATTTGTTGAAATAAATTTGTATAACTTCTTTCTTACGTCTTGTGGAACATTTTATATAGTAGTAGCTGTGCGATTTAGGTGGGGTGCTAGATTGATTCGGGGCAAATAAGAAGGCTGTTTTCAGGGGGTTTTGATATTAGTCTTTCGGCGATGGCTCGGTACATTGGTGAGGTATGGTAGACTACAAACTCAATATTAAATGGAGAATTTGTGGTATATAGATGTGTATGAATTATATTGTATTGGCGTAGTTGATTGGCATAATGTTTGGCGTAGATTATATGATATTCATGCACATGATAGTTAGTCTAGTTTACATTTATAGAATAATTTATCATGTTAAAGGTGTTGTTATTATCATATTCATGTGTAGGTATTGTCATTATTATTTTCATGCGTAGGCGAGGCATATGCATTAACATGTGTGAGTTAGGAATTGAGTAGTCTTTTTCTTTACAGCGGGAAGCAATGAGGCCTATAGCCTTACCATGAAAGACGGAAAACCTGATTAGGGATATTACCATTGACTGGCGTTACCCCACAGGAGACCGGTCAATGAAGGCTATAATTGTCGTTACCATACGGGAAACCAATCATAGTGTCGTTTTCAATAGCAATAGATACTAGTCCCAACTTTTTAGCTTGAGTTGTAGGCATTGGCGTTAGAAATGTATTTATGGGATATGATTATTCTTTTGCATAGTCATATCATTGGTAGCATGGGTATTCTCATTGACATTCACATTAGCATTGTTTACACATTTACATTGTTAAAGCATGCTTATTTTAAATGCCTTACTATTTAGGAATAACATGCTCATTCATGTCATACAACACTTAGACTCTATTTCATCTTGATGTTTACTATCTGACTGTATTAATTTTCTTCTTTATTCTCTTATGTGGGATTTTCTAGGTGCAGAGGTGGGCTTCGAGCATCCTTAGATGCTCATATATATGTGTATTTTAATGTTATAGTAGGCATGACGGTGACGATGTATAAATTAGACATAGTTGTTGCTCATGTATTACTTTTGTAGTGGCAAGAATATGTTGTAACTTCTTTTTATTATTCATTTTTTTCAAGCAGATAGCTTGAGGTGATATATATGAAAACTAGCCATTTACACTTATATTAGATGTTTTTATTTAGTGTTAGCGCAAGCCTTCCTATTTCCTTTTAGAATGATTTATACATATATCTGTAGGTAGGCTATATATGTATTTACTGTAGTGAAACTCTGGTGTGAATGCTGTATATAGTTGCGTAGTATTGCCCTACAGTAGTGATTAGGTATTGTAGTGATGATAATGGTGTACAAACATTTTTTATTTCCTTTCCTTTTTTTTCTTTTCTTTTCTTTTCACTTATTTTTTTTCTTTTTATCTCATGATTCCCGGGTCACGAATTACGGGGCGTGAAATTTTGTTGACTTATTTACTTTGAATTCAAAGTTCGTAGATATCGCATGCCTATGCAACTTCAATCATAATACTTTCTTATTCTCAAACAATATACCTATTTTTATTTCTCTTTCATAAGCGACTATTGCCGAGTTTGAATTTTCTACGGGGTAACTTGTCACATCCACCAAATAACTATAAATTTCGAATTGAATTAGATGATATTTTCCTGTTATGTCTATTTCCTCCATTATTTGGTGCCTCGTGAGTACTCTCGCAACGTGTTGTTTTCATACTTTTATCTGAACTACTTCCCACATTATTTCTACCATCATTTAGACGTATACCATACCATCCCCAGTCCATATGTATGGGTCTTTCCTCACATCCTCGTAATGGCTTAAGGGAACCTTCCTTGTATAGTTCTTCCTTGTATCAAGACATGCTATGATATCCCCAGTCCATACATGGACTTGGGATATCATCATTCTCTTGACTTTGAACAAGCAAAGGATCTGTAGTTTCTAGCACAACATTGGGCTCTTGACTTTGAAAAAATAAAGGATCTGTAGTTTTCAGCACAACTGAGGGGATATTACTTTCTTGAGTGGGATTAGTGAAAAGTAGAATGGGCTTCTCTACAACAGAGACACACAATGAAGTGCGATGCTGAAATGAAGTGGAAATTTATCATAAAAATAATGTAAGATCCTTATCTCGCTTGATCACAGTAGGCGGTATATCTATTCCTGACAGCCTATACTTCACTTTAATCAAAAAATTATAACTACTTCTGTCAACCTCATACAACATATCAACTCGTTTAGAGTACGTGATATTTCCTGGTATGGAGAAAACATCACAGGAGTTTGCAACAAATTCCAAGAACCATTGTCATTTTTACACCACTCTCCATCATATTGAACAAGCACTTGATGGGTGTCCAAAATAACAAAAAGGAATTTAAAAATTCAATTTTTATCACGAAATATCATGAATTGTTGTGGATGATCTTACGAAATATCACAAATATGACGAAATGTCACGGTATACTGGTCTTTAATTAGTGACAAACTAACTACTAGAAAGTCTCTGAATTATAATATGAACAATATAAATAATAAAAATTATCATTTAAATATATTAAA
>MKEJ01030901.1:0-14636 GCA_001753735.1 Embelia ribes
TCCGAAAATACCTCAAACTTTTCACTGTAAAAATAGTGGCGCCAACTCTTCAGCACAAACACTACCACTCCCAACTCTAAGTCATGCATATAGTAATTCTTCTCATGCATCTTCAACTGTCGCGATCCATATGCCACCGCAATCTCCAACTGCATAAGCACACACCCCAAGCATCACAATACACAGTTAAGAGATCTTTCAATCTCATGAAGGCTTCCTTATAGTTCAAGTCCCACTATAACTTCACTCATTTCCAAGTCAATCTAGTAATTGGAGTCGCCAAATGCGAAAACCCTGGAACAAAGCATGGGTAGTAACTTGCAAGTCCCAAAAAGCTATGAATCTCAAATACGGACTTCGATCACTTCTATTCCGTAACTGCTTATACCTTTGATGGATCAACAACTATTCCGCATAGCAGATAGAAATCTCACTTCGCTCAGCTAGAAATCGAACGTCAGAAACTTTGCAAACAAGCGATGCTCTCGCATAGCAGATAGAATAACATATTAATGCTCACGGTGTGCCTCTTCTGTAGGCGAATACACCAAAATATTATTAATAAATACAACTATGAATCGATCAAGATACAACAAAAACACGGGTTCATCAAGTCCATGAATGCCGCCGGAGCATTCGTAAGACTGAATGGCATCATTAGAAACTCATACAACCCATATTAAGTACGAAACATAGTCTTCTCAAATTTTGACTCGCGAACTCGCAGCTGATGATACCCAGAATGAAGATCAATTTTAGAAAAGAGCCAAGACCCTCTCAACAGGTCAAATAGATAATTGATATGAGGTAATAGGTACTTGTTCTTCATAGTAATACTATTCAACTTTCTGTAATCGATATACATCCGCATCGATCCATCTTTCTTTAGAACGAACAATGGTAGAACACTTCATATTGATATACTCCTTGAATAAATCCCTTCACCTCCAAATTATCGATCTGAACTCGCAACTCATCAAACTCAACTGGTGCCAAATGATACAGTGCTATCGAAATCGGCATGGTCCTAGGTATTAAATCAATCCGAAACTCCACTTCCCTCACTGGAGGAACTTATTTAAATCCTTAAGGAACATGTTAGGAAACTCACACACCATAGAAAGAGATTTGATTCCTGAATCTACCTTATCTAACATGGAAAGGTTAGCTAGCATACACGCTAGGCTAGCATCTATCAAAAACAGAAGAAATATTTTGCGCTCTGCTTGATAACAAATACTGACACCGTCAGTTATCACCATCGACACTCTGCACTTCTCACAATCAATAAAAATATGGAAATGACATAGCTAATCAATGCCAATAACAAGATCAAATCCCAACATCTCCAATACAATGAAATTGAATTCAAATGTATGAACACAGATAACAAGCTCACACCCACAACACACCTTTCCAATACAAAAGATATGCTCCCTCAGAGTATCGATATATATGGGCTCATGTAGCTCATCTAAACGAAACTGCATCATGTATGCGAATCGTGCAAAAATGAAGGAACGCGATGCTTTCATATCAAACAACACATGCACCTAAGTAGAGAGAAAATGAATAATACCTCAAATCAAAATAGTCCACGGCATAGCATAAGCATGGGTCTAAAATGGCCAGCCCTACTGGAAAATCCCATGAGTCCTACTGAAACCATGACCACTCCCATGGGAAGTACCTTTACCAGAACGAGCAGAAGAAGTAGAAGGAGGTACATACAACCTCCTTTGAGCAATCTCTGGCAGAATATAAGTCTGAGCTACTCCATGCAAACCACTCTGCATTATAAAACCCTCAGGGCAATGCGACTGCATGTGTCCTCTCACCCCACATCATCGACACACAATAAAAGGATATAACATCTGCTTATAATCCTCAGTCCCATACAATCCACACATCGAAGGATGCCTACAATCTTGTAAAAGATGGCCAAACTGGTCTTAATTATAGCACCTCAAACTCTGTACCATAGTACTAGAAAAAGAAGGATAGGCAGGCTAAGAATGTCCCCTGCGAGAAGGAGTAAAGAAAGAATCACGGGACCTCTTCTGATCCCCACCACCACCACCACTTAAACCCCTTCCATTAACCACAATGCCTCTACCACCGCCACAACAATTGCCAGAAAAGACCGCCGCCACAGACACGGGTCGAAAACTCGCTGGTTGGCCCAAAGCTCGAGGAAGATGAGCATCGACCACGCATTAATTATCCATATGGCTTGCCTCAACCTTTATAGCCACGCCAACATACTTTTCATAGGTCTCATGCATACCCGCTACCATAATTGACTAGATAGAATTATGTAATACACTATCGAACTTCTAGATTCGAAAATCCTCCATCGACACTAATTCTAGAGCATAACGAGAAATACGCGTAAATGTCCACTGATATTGTTGTACTGTCGATGTCTTCTGCATCAAATTAGCAAAATCAGCTCGCTTTCTTTCCCAAAGAGTACCGGGGAAGAACTCATTAAGGAAAACTCATCGGAAAGCCTCTCAAGCCATCACCACCGAACCACTAATCTCGCGACGACCCTTCCACCATTTGGCTGCCTCCCCACGTAGATAAAACGGTGTAGTATCCAACTGTAGGTCATTATCGGCCATCTGCAAAGCCTCGAAGATCCTATCGATCTCAGTTAGCCATGTGTCTGTAACGATATGCTCCTCATCTCCTCGAAAAGATGGCGGTTCCATCCTTTGGAACGTCATCTGGTCTATAGATGCCCTCGACTCCCCACTGCTCTCCCTACGTGTGCTACGTGCCAGATTGTACATAACCTCTAACATAACTCGTAGCAATCCCGAGGTATCAGTCTAATCTACCCCGGCAACCACTGGAACTCTTTGTGGAATATGAGGTCGGACCTCAGGAACAACCTCTTCATACTTATCTACACTAGCATCACTACCCTAGGATAAATCAGGAATACCCTCGGCAGCCTGAATTTCCTCCTCTTTAGCCTGCATGCGTATAGTTTTGTACTCATCTGCGCCACTCCACTAGTACGACCCCCACGAATAGTAGCCCCATGGCCATGATTAGGTCCTCGCCCATGTCCTGGCCTTCGTCCACATCCTCGTCTACCACCACGAGCTATTTCTTACTTCATACATATAACAATAAGAAATGAAGATATTAGTCTCACTACCAATGCTTAAACTCACACAACACCCCAAACTTTGCATATAATCCCAAAACTCGCATGTAAAACTTATAACTGGTATATGAAAATCTACCACGCATTACTTATGCCACATTATAACTTACGTTCTAGACTAACAATAACTACACACCAGCACACAATGCATATAACCTACAGCTATACTCTCGGCCATCAAGTTTTATGTAAACCTGGTTAAGCTGTTCTGATACCAACCTGTCACGCTCTAATTTTCCTAAAATACTTTAGGCAAGCCCCGAACGTACTAGAAATCTCAGAGGGTGAGTGTATTCCCTTTTTAGGTAAAAGATAATGAAAAATGTTTATTTTTTAAAAATAAAAATAGGGAATCCACACTAACACCACATCTTGACAACTCACATTCTACAATGTGCTCGCATATATTAGAGTACACAAAAAATGAAATACCAACCTGGTAAATAATAGTAAACTCCTTGTTTACAAAATACATAATTAGCTATATGCTCAAATACTGATAAGGTATATTACATTTTATTCTCGCCCTTGCATAACTATCGCCAATATAGAGCAACAACAGAATGTAATACACAAGCCTCTCAGGCATAAAAATACATCATGTCTATCATAAGTCACTAATGTACAAAATAAATACATCCTACTAAGCCTTAAAATAATACAACATGAATGTGAGGCTGTTACAACAAAATAAAATCCAAAATACATATCTGCCCAAAAGAAATATATACAAGGATGATGTCACCCTCAATGGTACTGCTCACTAGCCTCGACACATGTAGTAAAAGTGTCTACAAAATAGAAAATGGTGTGTACGAGTTAGTTTCCAAAATAAGATGGTATATGTGATATTGTGCAATATCTGCAAGTGTAGTATCTATGCCACAAAATAATAATAGAATGCAATGCAATATCAATGCAATACAAACCCACAAAAATACACATGTACTCACACAAACCCACAAAGACTCACAACTCATGGCTTACTAGAAATTTGGGACAAGTGTCCTTCAGAGTTTTATATAAATCATAGGACTACCTCGTATAACCTATGCTATATAATTTGCCAACGCACTTGACGTGATTATAGTGTAACCTTGACCAGGTTTCCCGACTTTCACGGTAAGCCTTCAGGCCTTCTTTTTATTTTTTTCTCGCAATATGAAAAAGCGACACGGTTCCAAAAAGAAAGAAAAATGACTCAACCCGCAATGCATTGCAACTCACACATTAATATCAATTTCTCACTTTAAAACCCATTTTTAATTTAATAGCCTATGTCGTTTAAATTTCTCGCAAGTCTCACTTTTCTCACAAATCTCACTTTTCTCGCCAATCTCACTTTTTGAACATTTCATTTTCAAAAACTCACATTTTTTACTTTGATAAACATCAATATTGAAAAATAACTTTTTAACATAAACAAAGCCATGCTACGTTAAATATTCGCTAATCATGAAATAAATATGTAGCAGCATAAATTTCATATAAAATCTCACCCAACACGCTTTCTTTCATCCATATTAGTTTCTAACACATAAAAATTAATATAACATTAATCGCAATGAAAACAATAAATTATACCCTAATCATACAATTAGGGACTCGCCTAAACTCACTTGCAATTATGACGAGGTCATAGTGGGGTGTTGTGGTTGTTGTGTGAAGACGCATGTCATATCGGATTAGTTTCATTATTTATGATAAGTATTTATTTCGCAATTAGATGTTCATCTGTATGTTGTGAGTTCTGGTGAGATATATGTGGAGATATATATTGCACTAGCGTATTAGTACATATTGGTAAGTTGTATTTTTTGATAAAGTTTGGAGAGTAAATTGCAAGTATTGTTATCGTGAAGTATTGAGAATTTGTGTGAGTTCATGTGAGTGTAAGACCGTGAGTTTGTGAGGATTGTGTGATAATGTGGGCTTGAGTGAGTATTAGAGTTGGAGTGTGGTGACGTATGTGAGAATAATATTAGAATGCGTGTTTTAACATAAGGCTGTAGGATGAGACTTGTGATTGAAGTTGTCGTTGTTGACGTAAGTATATCTTCATATCACGTTCATTTCTCTATACCCAGATTTCGTGCTAGGTTCGAACATCAAAATTAAGTGGTTATTCTTACTCCTTATGATTAGTAGACCATTTTTTTTACCATAGATTCATATTGATTTGTTTTATTTTGATTGATCAAACCCGATGTCAAATTGGAGGTAGTTTTGAGGTTTTTGACGGCTTGCGATGTCAAATTGGACGGGTAGCCTACAAAATAGGTAATATTATTAAATGCAAAAAATCTACTCAGAATTTTTGGGACGTTAAAGTAAGTCTCCCTGAAATCAACCCTAACCGTATTATCATACAACTTCTTTTTACAGAAAAGTTGCACCCCTACTTTACTAGCCATATCAATCAACTCTACAAAACTCATAACCTGGGGTTGGCAGTAATCAATATAATCAACCCTCCCTTTAATATAACTAACCTCATTTTCCCAATCAAAAGTTCCCCCATGATGTATTTCAATAGTAAATAATATTGAATTAGGTCCTGCTACAAAAATAAATCATAATTTCAGAAACTCCAATTTGAAATAAGCCATAATTTCTGACAGTGCTAATTTCATAAAACATTCAACCTAGTTACAGGAAAAATCATAATTTATGAAAAAAAAAACTAGTTAAATCCAATAATTTAGAACAATAAACCCTAATTTTAGAAAAAAAAATGCCAAAAAATCCCAATTTCTGAAATTCTTGCCAGTAAACACTAATTTGAAGATGAAATTGAAACAACATTAATAAAATACATCCAATAATTAAGAACAACAAACAAACCCTTATTTTAGAAAAAAAAAAAGTGCCAGAAAATCTTAATTTCTGAAATTCTTGCCAATAAACCCTAATTTAAAGACAAAATTTAAAGAACATTAATTATAGTATAACATGCACAAAATAAAAAAAGAGAGACAACTTACTATAGGAGGTGCTTTTAAACTGTGACCAAGGACACATGTGCGTGGACTGTGTAACCTATTGGGATCACGATTGCACCCTCTCTATTTTGTTAACCTCTGCGATCGCCTACCTAGTCACACGATTTCTTTCTCTCTCCCTATCTTCCTCGCTCTTTGCGTTGTTAAACGTTAATGGGATAGGGAAGGTCGAGGTTGGTAGAGTTAATGGTTGCAAATTTTTGGTTTAAAATAATAATGCCAAAAGATGAAAATGTCCTTGTTACGTGGCACTAACTTTTGACTTAACAACTTCCGTGATAGATAAGCTAACTTTGATCAATTTTGATAGGTTGATATACTAATTGAAAGTTATTGAGGTTGGTGTACTAATCGGATTTTGGCTCAAATGTTGGTGTACTAAAAGAGTTTTTGCCCTTTTATGATTGCTTTCATTTTTCTTTCAATCATGAATAGCTAATTTCTTAAAACTTGCCCCTAGGTGTTTGACGTATGCATGAGATTTATGTATTAAACTATCACACCAAAATAATCCTTATTTAGTGAACAAATTTTCTAAATTGAACCAGAGTAAAAAGTTTTCATTATTTTTTTCATAAAAATATCCCGTCGGAATAATATTCAATTTTTCGAAGCTATTGTTGAGTTAATGGTTATGTCTGATTGACAATCCGATTGAATTAGAATATTAGGTTTTTGAGCTGAAAATTATCTATTTTATTTAGCCTATGGTTTTACTTGTCTAAGTACCTTAGAAATCATTTAGATGTGATTTTAGAGTCTAGCAAATTTTCGATAGCATTATAGGTTGAAATAATCCAGATTATAAATATCAGTGATTAAATAGTTAATTTGCGAATTGAATTCACTAAATAAACTTATATACAACGTTTAATACACAAAATTTAATGGATGGGACTACACTAAATAATACTAGGGACATGTCACTTTATTATCTATTTTATCTTGCTTATTTAGGTAAATAAACAAATCTATTTTATCAAGAAAAAAAATGAAGAATTAAGAGTAGGAAATAATTTATATTATCAAATTAAATCTTGGAGAATAAATTACATGTCAGAGTGTTCTTAGGATATTCTCATATTATTAGCAGTCCATAAGTCCAACAATCGGTACTTTATCGAATTAAAATTTCACTATTTCGTAGTGCACTTGGTGATATTAATACATGCATTTTGCCGCGGTCATATATGTACAAATCATTACTCTAATGGTAAAATTGCACGAATACTCCTTATTTAGGCCCAAAAAGTTTGATTTAGGTTTACAATTTAGAGCTTAACCGGCCAAAAAAGCCCAAAAATGGAGCTAATAAAGTGGTCATCCAAAGATAACACAACTTAAAAGCCCAAAACTCAAATAAAAGCCCCAGCCAATCAAACCCTGAATATATAACTCTTTGTTTTCATTTCCTTGAAAGTTTGAAAATCGTGTACTTGTACTTTTAGATGGAACTTTAATTTAAACCTTACGAAAGATATTTTTGTTAACAGAGATACTTGTACTTTCATACTCTTTTTCATTTTATTAAGATAGAACTTTAATTTAAACCTTATGAAAGATATTTTTGTTAACTGAGATTGTATGAGTAATTATTCTTATTCTCATCATTTCTTTTATTGTATCTTGTCTACTACAGATTCAGTCATGCTAATTTTTTCAAAACATAGAAAAAAAACAATAAATTATAGTCATTGTTTATTCGAGAAATGAAACCCGTTTACTTGATTCTAGCTATCTGATTAATGTAGACTTTTTCTGTTAATCGTTTCGAGGAACAAAATTAGTCTGGTTAATTTCGCCTATGTAGGCATTAGTAACCCTCTAATTAATGAAATCAATCAAATGAGAAGGAGATGTGATCAAATATTTGCGCCATGAAATCTATTTCTATAATTTTTGATACCAAATTAAATATTATAATGACCAAGTCTTTCATTGTAGAGAATGAATTACAATCGATAAAGGAAATAAAGAAAAGAATAAATCACCTAATAATTTTCTAGATCATGGGATACAAGTCTAAATAAATTTACATTTTGGTACATTATAAATTGAATAAATCAAGAACTACGAATCAAGGGAAATGATACCTGCACCGGACAATAAATAAGAAAAAATAAAGCTTATGTGATTTCGTTGTGTGTGAGACAAGAAAAAGTGAGTTTAATTATTTGCTCTAATGGAGTTCTGAACCATTGAATTACTTCACCGTGGCAGGTCTGAAATCATGTCTTGTGATCTAATAATGCACAACCCCATTCGGGCAAATATTGGAGCCCCTGATACCTATAATAAAGATCCATTTTCTAAAATTTACCGTACAAAAATATAGGGACTAAATTATTGTAACGCAAACTATACTATAGAGAAGCAAAAGATTTTTGCCACTTATTTAGGCCTCACTTCAATCCCTTCAACTACAAGACCACCTTTCAATTGATACCCTTTTACCTCTTTCAAACTCATTTTCACTTCATTATCATCTCCATCATCACCGCTATAAAACTCTCCGAGCTCAACCTCTAACCACCCGTCTCCTCTCTCACGAGGAACTCTCCCCTCGCCTTTAACGTCCACTCTCGAACTCAACATCTCTACGCGGTGCCTACAAAATAAACGCTCCATGTGTTGTTTGTTGTTTTCAGAATGGTGCCTTAGATAGGCCGTGTTTCTAACTACATTGTCGTCCATTTCGAGTGAGGTCACAGAGGGTACAGAATCGAGCCCGTATGAAGAATTGGAGATTTGGATGATGAGGTAAGCTCCGTATGTCGTGTTTGGTGAAAGGATACGGGTATTGATCTTAGCTTGAATTTCTAACCACCAAACAGTCCTTAGAACTGCCACCTCGGGAAACCTAGAAAGAAAAGATCGGTAAATTTCGACTATGGCTTGGGGAAAATATTGAATATCGGAAATTTCGTTGTTTTTATTTTAAAGTCTATTTCAAATTGCGGTAAATTTCGACTATGGCTTGGGGAAAACATTGAATATTGGAAATTTCGTTGTTTTTATTTTGTAATGAATTACTGTATTTTGAAGATAAGATACTCGAAATTGAGAACAATTATTACAATTAATTTTCATTCAAAATTTAGTAAAATACTGGTAATAAGTTGTTCTCAGTATGTAATAATTTGTTTTCAAAACACACCTTGATTCCGCTATACAACAAAAAATTGTAATCTTCTAAACCATTTGTGACCAAAACCACTAGTAAAAGAAAAATCATGTGATATAAACCAGTCTTAATTTTAGACCGTGCACTTTACTCATTGGAATTTCAAATTATCAAGTCTACTAACCTTTGAACTTGCTTTATCCGGTTCAATACTTGTGCACTTTTGACCAGTTGATCTGACTATTTAGGGTAAAATGTAAAAACAAATGTTTTAATAGGCATCTTCAATTTACAACAAACGTATAGTTTTACTTTTTAAAATTGACCACTAGGTATTTTTATTTTTATTTTCAATTAACTGTCATATACAATTAATTCTTGTGATTTACCACCATTATATTTTGTTAAAATTAAAAGCTATGACTGCATGCCCCTTTCACATGACTTAAAACTTACAATGAGTAAAAGAAAAAAAAGAAAGAAAAAAAATCAAATTAAAGATGAAATTGATAATTATATAAGTGTTTATTGGCTTATTTTATAGGTTCATGATTTTCTTTCAAAAGGAGAAGGGAAGAAAATATAAAAAGTGAATCTTACATTCCCTACGGACACATGTCGAATTCATAAAAATCTGGACAGAATTGGATGGAGATGGTAAATTATAAAAAGTTGAAAATATAAATTTGGTTGACAGAAAAATTTAGAGTAGGCGTGAACATAAATGGCCTATACTCTAAGATTATTTTATTTTATTTTTTTGTGCATTTTTTCCGATAATTTCTATATTCACCTGTTTTTTTTTAAATAGTTTTCACTATGCATGCTTGATTTTTTTTTAATTTATTTATGAGATGCATTAAACTAACCTTGATTCGGGTAATGGTTTCCAAATCCAGTACATAGGATTGTTGCTCCATGTAATAGAAATCTCTCTGGCAGATAGTATGTAGGATATTTTTCCCGATAATTTCTCTAATTTGAAGCTCTATTCATCATATGGTAGCAAATACAAAATAAAGAAAACAAAAAAGGAAAACAGAAACAGATAAGCAAAGTTGTTTATTTCGTCTGTTTAAATCATAGTAGTTAGCATAGATACTTAATTGCAAGTACGTTGCAAAAATTCAGCATGTTGTACAATTTATATTATTAAATTCCTGAAAGTATATTATTTTATAATTTAAAATGTTTTTTTTCAGAAAATTAAAAAGAAAACAGTTAAAAAACGTGAATTATGTGTGTTCTATACAGGATGGATCAAAAGTATGAGTGATTTTTATTAAGCTCCATATCAATTCAAAAAATAGAACTTTTTTTTTTCCAATTATATGAACGTATGGATATTAAACGGTAATAATTCGCAAATTAATTAACCTGGGTTTAAATTATAAATACCAATAATTATGAAAAGAGCGTAAATTTTTGTTATAAATTTTACTAGTAAAAGATGAATTGTTGCGTCTTTAGAAGGTAATTAACCGCTGTTGTGTTGTAATAACATAAAAAGCCCAGCTGGTTAATTATAATTTTCATGTGCATAAAGTGACAACTGGTTGCGGATTGAGATTTTATACGTACAAATACACATAATTTTTCTAAATACTGTCGTATATTATGTACTGCATAGATCTTGTGTGGGCCCATACTCGTTTAAAATTTGTATTGACCCCCACACAAATCCATGTGACCCATTTTGTATGACAGTATGCAAAAAATTATTACGTAATTACATGTAAAATCTCAATTCATGGCTTAAATTGCTCACCTTGTTACCACCATCAATGAGGATCGATCGGCAGAGACGGAAATACAAGTCTCTCTTAGAAGAGAACTCGAGCGGAACGGATGACCTCGCGACTATTTCGGGATAATCAGACGGTAAAAAACTCTCCCAGACAAGGTCGCATTTCGCGACCTGTACAAGGACAGGTGAAACAAGCGACAACCTGTATGAATCCGCAGGGGACGTTAGCGACACTATTTTGCATAAACAATCATCCGGCAACATGTTCAGAATATCCATCTTGATTTATGTCTGGAGGTTGCCTGCTGACCGTTTTTATAGATGGATATATATATATATAGATAGATAGATAGATAGATAGATAGATAGATACAACGGAGTTTATACAATTTCAATTTTGACTGAGGAGAAGCTTCGGGTGAATTCACTAATAGTCCCCATAGTTTAGACAAGAATTATGTTTGGTCCCTATAGTTTCAATTAAAACACAATCAGTCTCCATTAGAAAAGTGATGGATTTAGGCCAAGTTGGGGATTATTGTTTTTAAGCTGCTTTTGCTCCTTTTTTTTTTAATTTTTATTTTGGAAATTGTAGTCAATTGTATTTGGTAAAATATCAAAGCACTTACTTTAAAATATGCTGTTGCTTTTCCGATGGTGCATTTGAAAGCAACCCAATGGTTGCTTTTAAAAGCTATTTCCATTTTTCACATCATTAATTACTAAAATAACTTCAATTATATTTTATTCATTCCCAATACATAACTATTTTTGTCTTTTCACAATAAAAAAAATATCAATTTATCAAATACGAAACTACTTATCAAAGTAACTTTTAAATATTTTTTACTAAATGATTGTACCCGCTTTTAAAATCAACTTTTAAAAACAGTTTTGTTAAATGAATTTTGATAAGCAACAACGTTTCCTAACTAGCCTTAGGCCTAGTTTGAGATGTTTTCTCTTATATGCTTTTATTTATTTTTCTTGAAAATTGAACCGTATAATGTTTGGTAAATATTCAAGCAGCTACATTTAATAAATCGTTTCTTCTTTTCTAAGGGTATTTTTAGAAATAACATTATGAGTGCTTTTAAGAGTTGTTTTTGATTTTCCTATTATTAATTACTAAAATAACCTTTAATTATAGCTATTATATTCTCCATACATAATTATTTGTCTTTTTACAAAAAAAAAAAAACTTTACTAAATATTGTACTACTTATCAACGTAATTTTTAAAATTTATGTATCAAATACTAGAATTATATCTACTTTTAAAATCAACTTTCAAATATAATTTAGAGAAATGGATCATTTTTATAATAAAGCCCTGTCTTTCTTCCAAAATAAAAATGAATCTGAAAATGAATCCTTTTAGTAAGGCTCGGTAAATTAAAGAGACTAAAAGAATAATAAAATAAAAGTGGAACTGAAAGAGAATAAACTCTCCCAATTCCACATTCTCCCATCTCATTCTTACGTTCTAATTTTATAAATAGAGATAGAGGAGGAGGAAGGGAGAGAAGAGGAGTTGTCATAAAACGCAATGATTCGTGGAGGAGAACAAGTCCAAACGACGATGTAGAGGCGGATTTGGACTCGTCTCCTCGTCCTCGTCGTTGTGAGGTAAGGATTTCCTAGAAATCATCGTATTCTCCCAAACCTCAATCAAACCCCAATTAGCCAAAGTTATAACAAGGGTTGATTCGTGGTTAAACTCTATTAGTATTGATGAATTCCCGGTGAATTGTTGTAGGTATTGAGGATTTGTTGGTGAAACCTCGTGGTCGGTGTGTAACTCTTTTTCCAACTCACTCCGAGCGAACTAATTGTCATCAAATAAGATACGTGGCGGAGTACCAATCCAATTTTATAGAAATTGTCTTATGTTATATGTTCAATCATGTTTAAGATTGGATGATAGTTGCTTTGGGGGAATTTGGTCCTATTTGGAAGTTGTATAGTCGAGGTGTGGATAAATTTCATCAATATTTTTGAATGGAGGGGATGAATGGGGCCCTGATCTGGATGAGCTAAGCCATGGTTCGGCTGGGACCCCTCCAATTGGCTAGTTTGGTTGAATTTGTTGTGTTTTGAATAACAGTTTGGTATTTTGGGTATAACTCCTAAACCGTAACTCTGATTAAGACCTATAATATATTGTTAGAATGATATTTCAATTTTCTAAAATTTTCGTGTTTTGACAAAAAAACCAATTTAAGGGGTAATAAGGTGAAAGATCTATTTTTTCTGCCCAATTTGGATAAACCTTGTTATTTTGTCTAATTTTGTTAGACGAATAAACTCGAAAAAATATAGTAAACTTGTTAGATGAATTTTATGGCATGTCATAGGCAAATTTTTATTGAATTGTGATAATTAATAAAGGAAAAGATGCGTCGAGATAAACCATGAAAATGTGGAAGAGGAATAGATGTGTTTCCTACAATGGTATAGAAGTATGTTTATTCCATAACCAATCTTTAGATGTTATACTATTTCATGGGAGTACGTTTAATCCATGACTATCATGTAGTACAAAGACATTCAGGAGTATGTGTTGGCTCTGAGGACTTCATAATGTCAGTCGTGCTATACTATGTTGTTGGCTTCGGAAAACCTTTCGATATGAGCTGGTTCCTCAGGAAGCAAAGCCGAGTGTGAGACAACACAATCTATGGCTTCCAAATTGTCGAGATGTATCGAGAGTTTGTTTATCCTGAGAGGATGTGTTTTGTCGTGTCATGTCAGATGTTATACTATGGCACGGAAGTACATTTGTTCTATGGCCATCATGCAGTACAAAGTCATTCAGGAGTACGTGTCGGTTCCGATGACTTTGCTTTTATGGGTTCCAAGTTGGTAACTAGGGAAGTCTTTAAGCATAAATCCTCGGGAGTACGTTTATTCTAAAAGGACATGTCGTGATGTGTCGGGTGTGTCATTGAATGATATACCTTTAATTAGCTTTATTACTTTTTTTGTCTTACAATGTTGTGCAATCATGTTGTCGAATAAGCTTTACTTCATGGTTATATGAAATTGTTGTAATTGTCATTTTCTTTGGAATTCGATTACGTTTCTGACTTATACCTGCTTGGTTGGTTTTTGCTACTATTATTTTTTGATGAAAACGCTAATCAGAAACAGGAGGGGTTAATCATGGAAAATAGGTTTAGGTTGAAGCTCACTCAGGATTGACATATTTCCATTTCTTTAACACTGTATTTCTTTTAAGACGGTTGTAGGCTTATGGGCCAAGATGATGTAATTTTCCAATTATTTTGAGCTAAAGATGTAAGGCCATAAAACTTGATAATAAGGCCAGTTGAATGTGACTAGTATTTTTGTACATTTGGAGCAGTTTTTATGAACAAAACATAACTGTTAGTTGTTTAATCCTCATTATGTATATGGATGGACGTTAGTGGCGTGTTTGGGGTTGTTTAGAATTCTGTGTCGTTATAGTTGGTATCAAAACTCAAGGTATACGATAACCTTGGGAGCTGAGGTTATTAGGCCTGTTGGTAGGATGTTTCGAGTGCGCTGCGTTTAGAAGGTCAGGGTAGGCATCTGGGAA
>MKEJ01030906.1:0-15372 GCA_001753735.1 Embelia ribes
AACCATCCTTTAGCTTCAAAGTGTAATATTGTAGCAAAAAATTAACTGTTTGGCAACAAAATTAAATTTTGTGGCAAAATTTTGTGGCCAATTCTGCTATTTCTTGTAGTGACTTCGGAAGTATTTGTTTGCTCAGCTATATATATATATATATATGCTCTTTTAGCCTATGAAACTAAGTTTTCTTTCTCAAGTGGATCGGTGTGTGTTTGTTGTCTATTTAAGAATAAACTATTGTAGCTTTATTTGATTAGTAAGGAAAATCTTTTCTGTTGATCACTTGCTCACATAAACCTTTGTTATCCCCAAAAGTTAGTGAATATTTATATATGGGTAACGGTAAGCATCATTGTCAATGAGCAACTGCTTCTACACCATTTCGGTCCGTCAATGATATCGTCTAAGCTTGTTAGAACGGCTGCACCTAATACTACCTTTTGGTTTGTCTTCAAATTAATATGTCAGGCCCAACTTTTGATGAGAATAAAATATTTCACAAAAGTGAAAAATACATTTGAGAGTACACAAGCAAAAAACATAATCAACCTACTTCAAACAATATACATAGAAGGACATGTCACATGTGTACTTCCCATTGTATTTATTGTACTATCACCACATGAAAGATACAAGTTCATGAACCAATGTGGATGGTAGATAAACAAGAGGAAAAAAAAATTCTATACTCCATATTTTACGTTATATTGTTTATGGTATTTGGGTTCATGAATTATATATGATCAATAAAGAGTACGGGCTGCAAGCTAAATTAGTCAATGCTTCATGGTTATTTTATCTCACGTGAGTTGTTTACCTTATATAACTATTCGATGCCCTTAACAAAAAAATATCAAAGCGATTTTGGATCCCATCCACTTTGAATATAATGTATCACTTGTGAAGTGTAAATGTTGTATGGGGAAACTTTCTCAACTGTAATGGTTCAAGAATTCTACTCTGCTTGTCTCCCCTGAGTGAAGTACCGAAAACGATCACATATTATAGCTCATTTTCAAACAACCACCACATATTATTATGAAAATTTTGATTTTTGTATACGTAGTTCAAAATTTTTATTAACAGTTCATTATTTATGTTACGCAATTTGTGACAAATTAAAAAAATTATGATGTGAACTACATTTGGTATTAACAAGCAGTAATATGAGCGCACCGGTCCGTTAACGTACAGTGGCTCTATGCTAGACTAGAGGGAACCAGAAGCATAGTTAGTTGGAAGTTTCTTAAACTTGTATTAACGGAAGCTCATTTTCGAGAGAGTTTTTTCTTATTAAGGCAACTAAACCTAGATTAAAAAAAAAATACACCATAAATTTAAAATTAAAATTACAAATAAAAATTTAGACATTAAAAATTTTGTCTTAAAAAAATTATAAAAATAATTATAACCCATTAGCGAACTATTAATGTGTAACACTCCAACCCAAATAGCTTTTGATGGCGAGTGTAGCTTCGACTCCAAGTAAAGAATCAATTGAATACCTTTTATTGAGTTATTAATATATGTATGTTATCTTAGTACTTTGGGTGACAGCACAACCGATGGAACATTGGCACGTCGAAAACATGTGCCTCATTCGTACATATTTATTGGTTTAGAAAATGGAACTGAATTTCTCTTTGCAATAAATTAATCCAAATTCAATCAAAAAGTATAAATGCATATGTAGATTGCATAGGGGGATGGAGGGCAAGGAGGGCACGTGGGGCCACAGGATTACAATCTCCGAAATTCTTCTGTAGAAAATTTAAAAATTTTAAATTTACCCATTACCCTGCTTTTATATAATCAATATAATCTTATATGTAGCTTAAATGGACCGACTCTTCTATCTAAAATTATTGAATGGCCAGTACAACCATCACCGTAAGATATATTTCATGCCTGTCACGTGCTGATCATGTTAGGCACTTGCAATCTTGGTTATTAGCTGCAATAAAAAGTGACATTTTCAAATTCTATCTTTTTTTCACAATTTAAGAAAAATTTAAAAATGGAATGGTAATATTCGTAAGCTAAAATATATATCCTGACGTAACATTTCAAAACTACACATTTTAAAAATAGACATTTGACCGACCACAATGTTTTATTTATTTATTTATTTATTTATTAATTTATTTATATTTAGCGGTACGAATCACATTAATTCATGTCCTTTATTTTCCAATTTTTCTTTTGTGAGATTGGCTTCCATACAGAGTAAATAGACTGTTAAAAATAAATTAAAAACCAAAAACAAGAGTTATTGCATTGAGGCATATATTATATACATGTCTGTGTATGTGTGTGTATTGTGTAATTTCGAAGCAAGACTAAAACACAAGTAAATTAACTGATTAATTGTGCTAATCCGGATTTTGAGTTCTTAACTGCATTGACTAAAACGAGTAGAAGATCCAAAACCAAATGCATTCATTTTCTTACTCATCGCAAGCCAATCGCAAACGCGTCCTACAACCTGTGCGTGTGCGTATAAAATTTGGAGGTATACGAAATCTCTTACATATATTTTTATACCAAAATAATTCATATTGCAAACACATAAATGGTTATATCCACGAGTGAATTATATTTTTTTTCAAAAAAAAAATCATAGCACAATTTATAAAAACACATATATCGTACAATTTCTACACATTATTTTTTGAACTATAAATTTTATAACATTAATGTAGTGTTTGGAATATGATGCTAGTTGTTTATTTAAAATATCACGTTCTACATCGGATCAGTAGTAAGAAAATGGTATTTTAGAGAGAAATTGAGCCGCGCCAAGAGATTAGAAGTTGAAAATAAATTAGTCGCCAGTGTGTTCAATTAGTATTAAAACTTGCTCTTAAAAGAAATTTAAAATAGTCACTAGTGTTGCCTTGTTTCAGTCCGATCGTCGAATCTTGTTTCCAAATTCTCTGAACGTCAAAAAACGAACGAGCTTTGGACCGTAAGAGTTTGTTCATGAACAATTTTCTTCTACTTTTTGTTCGTCATGGTAAGTTTATTTCTTCAACGTAAAATAGTTTTTACATTGAAAGATCAACATGAGTCTTACATAAATAAGAGAGAGCCTTAAATAATAAATATTTATATATAAACATTTTAGATCCAAATTTTCAAATACTGAATATATGCACATGCAGCAATTGTAATTAGAATATTCTAGCTCAATATCTTGCTTAAACTATAATTTTTATTGAAAATCTTAAAACTCTTTTACGTTAAAAATCTTGAATGAACTTTTGGCTGTGGAATATTGTGCAATTAAATTAAAGTAGCGGTAAAAGTTAAACTGCGTCGTTGACCCTTTGGCTGTTCAATAGGCATGTGTATATCCGAATATATTTAGTAGACTGTCGGATTATTTTTAATTGAACACTTTAAAGTGACTACTCAGTTAGTGTTAATTATCATATAATCAGTACCAGTTTAGGGATGGTCAAGATTATTATTAAAGTCATGTTCACACTTAAACTTTAGATGATTATTAAAGTCATGTTCACACTTAAACTTTAGGTTGTTTTATCATTAAATCGAGTGTAGAATGTGTATAGTTCAGTGATTCGAAAATCTTTGGATTGATATTTCAAAATGCGTTCACACTAGAACCTGAATTTTAATTGGGAAAATAGAATATTAGAACAATCAAACGTTATTCTATTGGTTATGCAATAAAGTAAAAAAGAAGACACCAACTTTTTTTAAAGTTTGGTTTGATTTCTAATTAATTTTTAAAATAGAATATTAGAACAATCACGCCAACTCTTTTTTAAATTCACTTTGATTTTTTATTTTTTGAAATTTATGGGTATAATTGTCACGCATCATTTTTTTTTTTTAGAAATTAAATTCTTAAATAAAAGGATTTTTACAATGAATTTCTGGTACAAGAACTCTATTATTTTCTTTTCTCTAATAAAATTTCTTTTCTTTTTAGTTATATATATTTCTCTCTCACTAGTGTGGATTGTCTCCTACCCAAATTATACATATATGCACAATATATGTAATATTATTTCGCTATTTTTAGGTTTTGCTAGGATAGTCTGATCTGGGTAATTTCCAAAATTGGTATTCTATAAGGAAAGAAAATAATTTTTCATTTCTAGGAGTTGAGATTTTTCAACTATTGGTGGGAACGCTCTAAGCCCCGTCTTATGACAATTCCCATTTTATTTTCAGTTTTTATTTTCTTTAAGAAACACAGAACATAAATTTGAGAATTTCTATCACACAAAAAAAAAATTCATACAGAAGAATGAGAGTTTTTGGTGACACAGTTTGCGTACAAAATGAAGTAAACAAAGTGATTAATTATTTCCTTTATTCATTGTATATTTGTTGCTCCAATTTCTGTCTGGTTTATTAAAATAAGCAATTTTTCTTTTGTTTTCTATACACAGTGACACAGTGATTACTATCTCAACATTTGTAGCTAAATAAGAAATATTCACATAAACAAGTACAAAACTTTAACAAACTTACATGAAGGAGGGCTTTCACAAAAGAGAGGCAAAAAAGGCCAAATATGATAGAAAATATAAGAAACACCTAGGATTCTTTTTATACGAAAGCTTTAGTGCTAGACATTCAAAAAAAAAATTAATTTCCACCTCATGATGAAAAGTTTTAAAATAAAAAAAAAAATGCATATGTGAATGCAATATATTTTTTTACAGTTTGTTTGCTTCAGATTTTATTTTTCTAACAAGAAGCCAAGCATTTTCCTTTACAAACAAGGAAAACTTTAATATTTTTTCGTTTGTTTGTTTTTTTTTTTTTTAACACTAGTGGGATCTTAACAGAGGAATACTTAATGATTTTATATGTATACTACAAAAATAAAGAGCAAACGTGTGAGACAAAAGAACATAACGCGTTACGACTAACCGTGCGCTTAAAAATAACTATTTCATTGATTGTAATTGAAATACCATATGCATTAATACTACTTACATGGTAATCAGAAACCATTCCAAATGTTCACAAAACTGATTTTGGACAGAGGCGCATCAAATAGATTCACTCCGGAATTAGGAGTTTCGATCGCTAGACCATTCGCAGGTGGCTTGTTTATTTGGGTGATCAAAGCACCTGGTTCTAAACCAAATGACAAGGTGTTTGAGAGCCTCCGGCTAGGTAAAAAATTGTTCGCCTGGTTGAAATTGTTAGGATTACATACTTCAATATCAAAATATTTGCAGCGCAACGAAAGTCAATAACCCAGAGAATATCACCCAACCTTAAAATCTTCCCCACCGCACTATGAGAACTAACCCAATAATCCGAGCAAAATATCCACTATAGAGACTATCCCCTCCGATAGAAGTCATAGTTGCACAAGTTTTTCCAATAATGAACGGTCGATAAGAAATTCAAACAGATACAAATTTATTATATTGCCATCATTCACTTTATTAGCATAAGCATAACTTACGAGAATCACAATGAAACACACCCAAATTATTACACATAATAAAGGCAATTCTAGTCACAGTTGCAGTGTCGACATACCAAGTGTGCTGCTATATTGAACCGTATATATGCATAAATTATTACGATGGCGGCTTCGCAATAAGGACCGGACATTTGGCATGGTGTGCACAATAATCGCTCACACTTCCTAGAAATGCCCTGCAATCAAACCATAATCGGAACAACAAAACATTAATCACATGTAGTTCGCCTTTTGCATGATTTTCTCAGTATTTGTGTAAGAATCTTACATATCTATGCCATTGATAGCCAAATATAAGCAAACAAAATATAACGACTAGATTACTTAAATATTAAGTTTATTTGGAAAAGAATACCTTTTGATCTTGCCAAGGCCGCGGCTACCAACAACGATAAGATCAACCTGCATTTTCTCCGTAGCTTGACAAAACATCTCCTTTTGATCTCCTTCAAAGACCAATGTTTCTGTTTTAACCTAATCATAAGAAATATGGAAATACATACATGAGGACCATAGCAGCATCTAACTACCAGGTCCAGCAGGGTAGATATACGGCTGAAAAGGCGGCTGGACGGTAACAACAGTGACCGTTCCAAACTCATTTCCCAACTCGGTGAGTGGTTCGTGACCGGACGCTGTTTCGATGGGGTGCGGGAAGAGGTGGTCGAGGGTCCACTCGAGAGCGTAAAAGCTCCCCTCGCTGTCGTCCACCGCCACCATCACCCTCAGCTTCTTCCTCGCCTCCGCCACCACCAGCACCTGCCGGACTGCTCGTAGCCATCTGGTCCCTCGTTGCACTTGCACCGTACACAATGTCAAGCTCAAACATGTGTCCACTATTTATGTAAATAGGAAAATAAAAGGTTTTGGTTGTTAATTCCTAGAGTTTGAATCGATTACAGAAATGGTACTCATTGTTTGGACTTAATTCTTTTTGGCCCCTATATTTTATAACTCCATCAAGATATTCCACAATGAGGAAGGACCCATGTTTTAACACTAAGAAAAGTTGCTATGATCATCATGCACCCATTTTTCCCTTTTCGATTACCAACTCGTATTTGATTTGTTTCGGACTATAATTGGATTTCGCAATCTTCTCGTTACTATGCTTATGATATAGATTTGAAGTTTGAAAAATGCAAATCAAGAGATCAAGATGTTCCTTTTGTAAGGCTTGGGACCAATGGCAGGTCCAAAATTTTTATACAGGAGAATCAAGTACAATTATTTTTAAATTAGCTGTAAAAATAAATATTTAGAAAAAACATGCCGTATAAATTTTTAAATTGATATTCATATTCTAAAGAATTCTCAGAGCTAGCTAGGGGTTGAGTCCTTTCGTGTCCCCTATACGAATTTTAAAATTCGACCCACCCTTATTTAGAATGCGGATGAAATACTAGTATATCTACTGAAACTATAGGGTTTAGATAGAAATTTAATCAAAACTATTGGGATCATTAGTCTAATTTTAACCCAATAGTTTGTTTGATTGAAATGCAAGTGAATGCCACATTGTCATCGATAAGGACAGCCGACTAAAGGCGCCGCGAAATTTAGCTGCGTGACACGTGGCATTCATGCATGCATATGTATATTAAAAAGAACAATAGGTAGTTGTATAGGTTAGATTTATTTATACATATAAATTATATATTAAGATACAGAATATCATATTGGGTTTTAAAAATATGAGAAGGCTATAGCATCAGTCACTAAGTGAGTCACCGGCGAAGTCAGAATTTCGGGTGCCCGAGTCTTATAATCTTATGCTGTCGGAAAAATATTTTTTATTCAGTGGATCATGCAGTGGAAGTTTTGAATTTTATTTTTTAATTTATATAAATAATTAGGCAAATTTTTTGGGATCAAGAACGGCCCCTCTCCGTTTCTAGCCGGGCCGTACATGACTCCTTCCATGCCTATAAATTTACTTCACAGTGAGATTAAAAAGCTCCTTGTAGTTACAGACAGTATGACACTGCTTTTCACTGCATGCTTATGGGGTTTTTTTTGTAACTTGTAACAAGAAGTATTTGGTAAATATTAAAATATTTGTTTCTATTTTTTTACGGTTATTTTTCAAAAGTTATTTTTATTTTTTATCATTAATTATTAAAATAACCTCAATTATATTTGTTTCATTCCTCATACATGCCTATGTTTTTTTTTTTATATATAATAAAAAATATCATTTTATCAAATACTGTGCTATTTACAAAGTAAGTTTTAAAATTTATTAACTAAGTCCTATAATTATTCCTGATTTTATAATCAAATTTAAAAAACCGTTTTGAGAAATATATTATCAAAATTATCGGCATTCACACACTAGGTCTTAGCCTCATTTTGAAATGTTCAGCTTAATTAATACCACAAATGGGTCTAACCATTTTATTACAAATGATGCATTATACATTAACAAGATAATAGAATTTGTTAACTGGTGAGGGTGTCATTTTTATGAGCCGATCAAAAAAAAGTTCAGGGCCGATCCAAAAGTAAGATGAACAAGCCGCTCACCTAAGGCCCCGATGTTAGTAAAACCTTTAAAAAATCATGTTAAATTTATTTAATATAAAAAAGTTAGTTAAAAAAATTATTTTGCCTATCATATCTATTATTTTTCTAAAAGCGTGCAAATTCTCAAAAATTATACACAAACTTCTTTATGTAAATCCTTCTAGTGAATAATATATACGTAGTTTCTGGAAAGAAATAATTTGTGAAAGTGATGGTGGTGAGATTATAAAATAAGTTGAAGAAATTTAGTAACAATTTTACTCATACATAGTAAAAATAATATTTGTATATTTGGTCTTTGTGTGAGTTAAAAATAATGTTTGTATGTTAGGTCTTTATATGATTTGTATTTGAAATAGTTTTTATAAGTTGAAATAATTTAGTCTTGTTTAGTCCCAAGACTATTAATATAAAATGTTGGAAATTATGGATATTGAATTGAATGTTTCTAAAATTGTTCCTGGAAAATATGTACACAGTTTTTGTTTTTGTTTTTTTTGGAAGGTTCAAAATTTATTAATCCAAAAATTTTTTTTACAATGAAGTACAAGACGACATCTATCCAGCCAAAACTCGCTTGAAAAGAAGTAACAACACGACTAACTAGCACGAATTACATAAATACTATAAACGCAGGCTAGACTAGAAATACACAAAATACACGGAAATAGCCATACCATTTATTACAAAGGTAAGGCAATGAAGATAGAGCTAAGGTGGCCAGGAAATAGCCTCCAATAAAGGCCGTTCCTCCGACTCTAAATCATGCACAGTAAGCATTCAAACATGCTAATATGAATTCCACCTTTAGATCGGGTTTCTTTTAACTTCGCCGTTAATCTCTTTTCGTTGTCGTTTTGCGATGATGTGGAGGCAACTTTTGTCTTTTCTTTATCCACAATCCTAGACGGGAACAATGGATTAAGATTGACATTTTTATCCTTGATGGAGTCAGTCCGACTGACTTTAACCCAAATACTAGTACTTGCCATCTTCCTTTTATTGTTTTTTATTTTTGATTCCCTAACATCATCTAATTTTCCTTTATATCCACCACTAATCCTAGAAGAGGGCTTTGGCGGCGAAGGGGGACGATTGGAACAATTAGAGGTAGCATGTCCGAAAGAAGTGCAATTTGTACATTTCAGAGGCCTCCATAGAATCTCAACTCGTATTTCAATCGGTGTGACATTACAAAGTTTTATTTTAAAGCTTTTTGGCACTTTATATCCTGCTTGAATATCAACACACACCCGAGCATATACCAAACGACTCTTATCCATAGTATGTTTATCCATATACAAAGGAGTCCAGATGCAACTCGAAATAAAGCTAAGTCCCTCACTTGTCCACATATCAAGGGGAACATTGAAAAAATTAACCCATGTAGGCAAGCTAGAAAATTCCTTTTTTTTTAAATTCCATCCCGGAGACCCATTTTTGCAACACAATAAAATTTTCACCTAAGAAATTGGGTCCCGAGCTCAACAAATTAACCAAACAATCATTGTCCTTCATATTAAAAATATAAAATTCATTATCTAACGATCGGACATCTGTACAGTCATGTCCCCATACTTTTGTTGCCCAAGGTTTAACATAATGGAATGATACTTTCTTTGTTAAACAATATCCAACCATACAGTTTTGCCATTCACTATGGCCAAGCAATGGAATATGAGCAAGAACTTCTATATCTCCATCTTCATTTACAAGATTAACTTGTATTTTTCTACGTATGTTAGTTTGCAAAGGAGCGTCATTGGATATAGTACCTGATGTGAGATTCCAGCACGGGTGAAATTACCGAGTCGGGCCCAATAGCTAACGTTGTTGATGAGTGCACCGGCATGGGCTTAACCACTCCTACTGATGGTTGAGTGTCGACCATTGGCTTAACATCAACGAGGAACACTAATTGAGGTTCTATTAGTTGTGCATTTTCTGCTGGCAATTCATCATCTTCTTCGTTTGCCTCCAAATTTGGAACTCTATAATCATTGGAAGTCGATTTGACATCCGGATACCACTTTACATACCTCTTTTCTCTCATATTTGATTTTATAGCTGATTTAAGGGACGGACCCTCAAACTCATTTGACGACAAAACTTTAGATGGAAATCGTAAACGATTGGACCGACGAAGTTCCAATTTGTTGGATTTCATATCTAAAGGTAAAAGATTAAGTAGTTGTGATGTATTTTTTCCCAAATTTTGAGTTGAAGGGGTTGCAATTGAAAGCTTAGCAGAGGATTTAGACTTCGACTTCTTTGTCATTTCAATCCTAAATTGGACAAATATGATCTAGCCAATTAAAACAAGGATATATATAGAAGTAGCACTGGTAGATCTATACCTGGTAATGATTATTCCTCTAACAGAAGGAGATTAAGAGAGATGAGCAGAAAATGGATCTCTGGCGAAGCTCCAGTGGCTGCCAACATCATTCGGACTCTCCCTTTATACCCCGCCGCTTGAAGTCAAGCTCGAGGTTCTGAGCTCCTTTGGGATTTGGGCGGAGGAGGAGTAAGAGAACCACGCTTATGAACGATGGTGGAGTGATCGGTCCGGTTGACCAACGTTTGGTGGCGGAGCTCCTCTCTCTCTCTCTCTCTCTCTTCATCTCTCTCACCTCTGATGGAGTTCACTTGATACAGGATCTCAATTTTAGTATTACACAGTTTTTGTTAATCTTGTAGAGACTTCTAAAAAGTTAATATCAATCATTAGATGCAATAAATGTATACCATTTGTTGTAGAAGTTGAATAATATAAACATGTTGTAAAGCCAAAAAAAGTTTAAAAAATATAATGAAAGTCTCTCACTTTTTTTAAAGTACTTCTCCTCTGATATTACCGTACTTGTTACCCAAACAAGAAATAGAATTTAGTTGATTTCTATTTTATTTTTATTTATAAATTTCAAGCCCAGCTTTCATACGTCTTACGTCCCCTAATGCCTTGGGTCGGCCTTCTAGTGCCTTAGGTCGCCTTGTTTAAGTCAGAAACAAAGCCGAAAAGAAGCGTCACTTCATTTTAGGACTTGTGTTTTTGGGGGGATGCACTATATATTTACAAAATTATATTATAGTAATATACTTGATGACTAATCATTTTATAATTACAGGGGAGCCCTAGCTCTTATTGTTACAGTCAAGTATCTCTCGAATCTCAAACCAATAACATTGTCACACTATGAATTCTATTATTAAAAAGAAAGGTATTATATATTAACTTATAGTGTTTCCCCTGCAACATGCGGGGTTGATAAGAATTAAGAAAACAAAAGAAGTTTATATACATGTAAACAAATGGCCAAGCTCACTAAGAATGGCTGATTGAGTTTGTATTTATACTGAAGTTTTGACACACCATATCTTAAAATATAAATACAAGAGATTGTAAAAGAAACAATAATAATTACAAGATTATATTTCCTAGCCTATATAATCACTAAGATCTTTAGAATCATTTGATGAGGATTTTGGTGTGTTAATATGTTCCCTCAATCGAAACAGTAAAGAACAAACATTGAGTTTGTACACCATACGAGCATAGCGTGGCGAGGAAAGGGGCTTGGTTAGTCCATCGGCAAGTTGTTCAGCACTAGATAGGAACTGGATATCCAACTGGCATTGAGCGACACGATTTCGCACGAAGTGATAATCGATCTCAATGTGTTTTGTACGCACATGAAATGTTGGATTCATAGTGAGATATGTGGCGCCAATATTATCGTAAAATAGAATAGGAGGTGTTGTTATGGTGATGCCAAGTTCTCGTAGGAGGGATTGGAGCCAAGTTAGTTCAGCGGCGGTATTGGCAACCGTATGGTATTCACTTCAGTACTTGATTGAGAGACCGTTGGTTGTTTTCGAGAGGACCATGAGATGAGATTGTCCCCAAGGAAAATCAAGTAGCCAGGAGTAGAACGGTTATCATTCAGACATCCAGCCCAATCTGCATCAAAGTAGGTGCGCAAGCTTGTGGACAAAGTACAACGAATAAGTAAACCATAGTAAATTGTCATCTTAAGATATCGGAGGATTCGTTTGACAGTTGCCCAATGGCTTAAACACAGTCGATGAAGAAATTGATGGACATGATTAACTGCAAAGGAAATGTCAGGTCGTACAATCGAGAGGTATTTGAGAATACCAACCGTGCTGTGGAATAACGTAGGGTCCTCAAAGGCTTTTCTGTCATATTGACTGAGCTTGGTAGAGATGTCCATATGAGAATTCACAGGTATAGCCGCTAGCATATTTGTGCATTTCAAAATATCATGTATGTAGTATTGTTGAGATAATAGTAGCCCATCGGGGACGGCAAGAGCATTAACACCAAGGAAGTTGTCAAGGCCTCCGATACGACGAACAACAAGGCCTGTTCGAGCTAAACGATAACCTGATTAATGTCAGAGGATTAAGATCCAATAATGATGATACCATCTACGTAGACTAGTACATATAACCGGGAATCCTTACTTAGACAAACAAATAATGAGGAGTTGAATTTGCTGCTAAAAAATCTGAGAGACAACAGATGCCTACTAAGGTGAGACTACCATACACGTGGTGCCTGTTTGAGACCATATAATGAGTGACAAAGTTTGCAAACATGAGTTGGAAACTGTAGATGAATAAAGTCGGTAATTGTTGCATGAAAACTTACTCACTTAAAGTACCATAGAGGAATGCGTTACTTATGTCCAGTTGAGAGATCGATTAACCTGCCGAAACAACGAGTGATAAAATCAAGCGAATAGTAATTGGTTTGATAACAGGAGCGTAAGTCTCACCATAATCGATCCCCTCCTATTGGTGAAATCCCTTTGCCACTAGACGTGCTTTGTAGTGCTCAATAGATCCATTGGTTTTCCTCTTAATACAAAAAACCTATTTGCATCTGACTATGTTTTGAGTCGGAAAAGGTAGCACTAATGTCCATATCCCATTTGGGATAAGAGTGTTAAACTTGCTATTCATTGCGGTACCCCAAGATTCCAATTTGACGGCCTCAGTATAACATGAGGGCTCTCTCTTAATGGATATCATTGCTATCGCGTAAGCATGCGAGAGTGGCCATTGTATAGTCCTATCATTAAAATGTTTTGGCACAGTAATGTTATTTTGTGATTGAGTACGCATAGTATGTGCCCGTGCCAGTAGCAGTTGTGGTTGTCCATCTCTCAAGGAGCTACCATTGAGGGTAGTGTTAAGAGGGGTGGACTATGATAGAGAGCTTGTGGTCATGGGTGAAGGGCTAATAGGAGGTGATGATGTGGGTTGCCGGGGTAGGTATGGGGGTGACATGGGGGACGTGCTAGACTGCCTTGGGGAAAGATGGGGTAAGGACAACGGACCACAAATGGTAAGAGGAGTGGGTTGAGAGCATGTATTTGCTAAGCTTGAGTATGGGCCTTGAGATGAGTTTGGTAAAGTCAAAGGATGGGCTTCAGAGATGTTTTATTGAGGTTAAATGAGTGGGGCATTAGAAAGATATACATTTTGAGTGGGATTAATATAGAGAGAGTTGGGAAGGTATGTAGCTGAGTTAGAGGTTGTACGTGAAGGTGAATTAGATGCTAGGTGATGGAATGGGAAAATAGTCTCATAAAAAATAATGTGACGAGCAAGATAAATTCGACCAGTGACGGGATCTAGATAGCGATATCTATGGTGTGACAATCTGTAACCAATAAAAATACATGTTTTAGACCATTGTCCGAGTTTGTTTTTATTGAATGGGCGAATGAGACGCCAACACGTACACCCAAAGACATAGAAAAAGGTGTAATTTGGTGATTTAGAAAAAAAAACATTGTATGGAGATTTTTCATTTAAAATGGGTATTGGTAGATGATTAATAGCATGGAAAGTGGTTAAGAAAGCATTGTCCTAAAAACACACAGGAACGAAGCTTGTAGCAAGAAGGGCAAGCCCTGTTTTTACGATATGACGATGTTGTCTTTCCGCCATACTATTTTGGTGATGTGTATCAGGGCAAGTGAGATGGTGGTTAATGTCGTACTCTTTTAAGTGTTTACTTAATTTACGATACTCTCTGCCCCAATCACTTTGAATAGAAATGATTTTCTATTGTAGATAACGCTCTATATTCTTTTAAAATTGAATAAATACATTGGTGACATCCGAGCGAGAAGCAATGGGATAAAGCCAAGTAAAGCGGGTAAATGCATCAACGAATAAGATATAATAATTATTTCCGGATTTAGAACATAATGGTGCAGGTCCTCAAACATCAGTTTAAATAAGTTCAAGTGGAAAAGTAACATGGTATTCCGAAACCGGAAAATGTAATTTTTATGAACATATAAAATGACTCTTATTGCCTAGAATAGGTAACGAAAATTTTGAAATAACTTGATGCACCATTCTAAGAGTGGGATGGCCAAGACGATCATGCCATTGTGCGAAAATGACACGTTCTCCAATAAGTGCAACACATGTGGGTTTGGTACGGACATTGGGCCATGGATATAAGCCGTATTTAGTGGGTCCTTGGAGGAGGATATTCCCCATTGTTAGATCCTTAATAAGAAAAGAAGTGGTTCGATGTAAACAATATTATCACGTGTAAAGTGATTAACAGATATGATATTCTTTTGAATATTAGGTACACAAAGTAAATTGGGTAAAGAAAAGTAAATAGTATTTGAAGGGAGGGTGGTAGCCCCTATATGTGAGATAGACAAACCTTGGCTGTTACCGACATGGATGGAGTCAAAGTTGGAGTATTCCGAAGCAGTGAGATTTAAGTTGCTCAAGTCATGGGTAAGATGATTGGTTGCTCCAGTATCTGGAAACCACTGGGGGTCAAGTTGCAAATCGACGTTCGAAACGTAGCTCGTAAAATTGGATGTTGATGGAGCGGGATTGAGAAGGTGTACATATCGACGATATTGAGAGGTCGTGTGACCTGGTATGTTACAGAGTTGGCATACCAGACCCATGGGATTGAGTCCAATCTGTTGTGGACCAAAATAGGAGGACCGCCCATTGTGATTATTGTGCCAATGACCGCCTCTGTTCTTGTTCCTATTTGGGCCAGCCCATCCTTATTGGCCTGATAACCACGATGATTAAAGTTGCCCCTATTTTGAGAATTGCTTGGAGTATTATTGGGTTTGTTAGGTGGCCTTGCTTGATGTTCATATGGATTTTTGGTGGCCTGGTTTATTGTAGGATTGCCAAAGTCTAGAGAAGTTTGGTTTAATTAGCTTTGTATTTCAAAATCTATGAGATGGGAGTAAACTTCATTGAAACTTAATGGAGTTTCATGAATGGTGGTAGAAGTTACTACGCTATCGCTGTCACACCCCGAAAATCGGTAACCTCGGGTCGTG
>MKEJ01030911.1:0-18182 GCA_001753735.1 Embelia ribes
ATCATATACAAAATTATAAATTAATTAATTTTAATTTACATATTTTTTGTTAAGAGATAATAATATATCTTTAAATATTTAGATTTATAATCATCACAAATAAAATTTAAGCAATCCAAAATAAAAATATCAAAACTTAAGGAATTTCAAGTGATAATATTTTATCTTTAAATATTTAAATTAATAATTATCACAAAAATAAAACTTAAATACTTTTATGCTAAGTTTGTAACAAAAGTCAACATACCCAAATAGATAATACACTATCTTTAAAGATTTAGATTGATAACTATCACGAAAACAAAAATTTAAGTAATTTAAAATAAAAATTTCATAACTTAAAAAATTATAACTTACAATTATACAAATAGAAACCAAACTTAACAAAATATTTAAATATTATATTAATTCTTAAGAGTACAAATTAGTGCAACAAGATCATTTTAAGAGTACATGAATTAAGAAAATTATTAATTTACATCAATTGTAAATAAAATAAATAATATTTTACTTTACTTACCTTCATTAAATATTTAAAAAATATCACTCTAATTCATTAATAAGGTAAAATTAGAAACAATAAATTAATTATTTAATAATTTTCTAAATGTACACCTAAAAAGGAATTAAAAAAAATCTAAAGGTATTCATCATCATTATCATCATCCAACCTTTTAAAATCCAAATAAATTGGGGTAAACTAAATGAAATAAAATAAGACATGTCGTTGCCGTGAATTTTTCGACGCCACTCATTTATATCGAAAACTATTTTCTCGTTCAACATTGTAACATAAATATCATTTTATAATAATTGTATCTATATAAATTAAATACAAGTAATTTATAACCACATGTAATTTTTATAATAAATTTATAAACCACATGTAATTTTTAAAAGGGAAAATTTTTAAAAAAATATTTTTTTAAAATTAAATGAGAAATAATGCAGTTATTGTACCCTCTCCCACTCTCCTCACACAACGATTTCGATCCCAAATGCATAACATTTACACACAGCTGTATATGTATATATGTATATATATAATCAAAATTTCGATTCAGACCTAGCGGTGTATTGATGATCTCCGTTCATCCCGATCTGGAATCAGATCTAGCTCTTCAAATTCGTTGATTCGATCCAATCGGTGCTCCTAGGGTTTGGGATCCGGTATTATAGTTTGGCGATTTGGGAGATTGAGGTATAAATATGATTTCGTACATTTAATTTTGGCTGATTTGCATCAATTTTTGGGGTCGTTACCTTGTTTTTTTTTTTTTTGGCTTTTTAAATTTAGAATTTAGTTGTATATATATTACTGTGCAGTTAATGTTTGGATCGGTTTAGGTTAGAGACTTCGAATTATTGTTGGGTAATATGAAAATTGAGGTATGTGTAAATTGCCGTGCTCTTAAAATTTAACCCATAGATTTGGATGACTTTAGATTTGAGACTGAGTATTTTTCCTGGGAAATTTGAGAAGTTGAGGTATAAATGAATTTCAGTACACTGAATTTAAAAAAAAATATAAAATTGGATGAAGTATAGGTTTGAGACCATGTTGTTGCTAGGTGATTTGAAAATTTGAGATATATATAAATTGGAGTCACTGAATTTTCCATAGATTTGGATGAATTCAGGTATGAGACTTTGTATTGTTGCTGTGTGATTCAAAAAGTAAAAATAAAAATTGGGCTTTATTGATCTTTGTATATCGATTTCTTAACAAATTTGAAAGAATATAGGATTCTAGACACTGTGATATTGTTGGGTGATTCGAAAATTCAAACTAAATGTTGTATTTTGCGTTTTCTGTAGATATGAAACAATATCTATTGTTCAAACGTGGGTTGATTTAAAGATTTGGAGTGAAATTGAAGGATTAAGGCAATTTGGAATTTTAAGGGTTCCTTCTTGATTTTGAAAATGCTGCCCAAAACCACGAGTTCATCGTTCCGAGACCGGACACAAGAGTTTCAGAGCATAGCAGAGAGGTTGAAGAAGTCATTTTCGTCGAGCAGTAGCAGTGGCTCGAGATCTGGTGATCAAAGGGTGGTGGTTGCTAAGCAGTCCGAGTTCAACAAGAGAGCGTCGAAAATTGGGCTTGCAATACACCAGACTTCTACAAAGCTCTCGAAACTTGCAAAATGTGAGCAATAATGTGTTTATGTCTTTGGTAAATATGTATATGCTATTGTATGATTTTGTGTGCCTAATACAGTGTTCTAGGAAACTTTACGATGCTGCATCTTTGCTTTCTCTTTTTACTGTCTTCTGGTGCTAATTATGGATTAGAACATGTTTGCTTGGTAGGCCGCAATTGGTTCAGTATTTTTATTTTTAAGAACCGGCAATCATATTGCTATGAGAGGCCGACTGTGATACTAGGGATCCATATTCTTTGGTTGGGTGTAGAGAGTTTGTGACTCTGTGATTTTGATGTTCACGATAGGGTGTTTCGGGGAATTAATAGGCTGCCGCATAACTGCGTGGAATTTTCTGTATGCTTTTTTCTGGTTTTGTGATTCTTGATTATAGAGTATGATGTGTTAACTTGTTAGGTAATAATTTGATTTGGAGATACGGCATGTGTCAGGGCTTTGTAGTACATATCATCATCACACCTGCCATTTTTATTATGTTATAGTGTTGAAAAATATTTACTGCATGCATTAAGGAAAAAAAAATAAAAATTAGAAGGATGGACGACGATGATTGATGAATGTGTCTGATGCCTCTTATTGCTTTTTGATTTGTTTACATGATGCCTTAGAACTGGCAATTGTAAGGCCAAGGGAGTAGGAGCTGATAGACCAAGTGTGATACTGGAAAAGCTGGTCGTTTGGATGAGTCTGGGTACCCTAACAGGCTCAAAGCCCTTTATGATAAGAAGCTCTCTGTATGGGTCACACCGTAGTTCAAGTTGAAGAAATAGAACAGAAAGGAAGAAAAAATTAATATGATCAAACATAGGTGTATTTGTTTCTTAAGTTATCCACCAGCGTAATTTGTTTTGGTGCCAATGGAAGCTTTTAGAGTTGATTATTTTCTCCCCAGTAGTACTTACAAAGTATAGCTATATTGGTTGTTATGTACTCCGCCTTGCTTAAAATACCCACTCTTTCTAATATTTGTTAAATGAAGAAGATTTTTTTATATTGCTTATTTATTGGACACTGGTGAGTCTTTTCTATTCTAGAATCTACGATTTTGTGAATCCCTTTTGTGTTATAACTTGAGAAAAACAATGGCTTATCTGGTGGTAAGTTGCATCAGGACAATTTGTGGACACATTTACTCAATCCATTAACATAATGTGTTCATTGAAACATGAATTTGATTTGGAACTATCTACACAAGTTAATTGGAAACCATAGCGGCTGAATTGCTAATTTTTCTGGTTGTTACAACTTACATCTACTTTATAGTTTTACGACCTAGTGTCGATTGGGACCACATTATTAAGATGTTGAACTTTTCTTTTGTTGCTCTTATATTCAACCTCTGGTCAAATGCTTGAAATCTCTGAGGAGCGAATCTGTTTGATATTGCTGTTTTTTCTCTCTTCCTTTGTCATTGGACAAATTAACTTGTTTCATATATTGTAGTGTCTGCAGTTCTGTAGCCTGCATTAGTATGTACATGGAAAGAGAATTCAGTCCTCCCCCACCCCCACCCAACCCCTCACCACCTAAACCCCTTAAAATAAAGGGGGAAAAATTATTGCAAAATTTGCAAGAAAATTGGTGATTTTGTTCTGACATGAACTGCTTACTCATGATTTATTCGACTTTATTACCTTGTATATTTTGTATCCATGTAATGGAGATATATTATTTAACTATCCTCTTTTTTACAGTGGCAAAGAGGACTTCTGTTTTTGATGACCCCACCATGGAAATTCAGGAACTGACTGCAGTTATCAAGCAAGACATCACTGCCCTGAATTCAGCCGTTGTAGACCTTCAGCTTTACTGCAACTCCCGGAATGAGAAGGAAAGCATCTCCAGTGATACGAGCAGTCATTCGACTACAGTTGTGGATGATTTGAAGAATCGTTTGATGAGCACTACAAAAGAGTTTAAAGAAGTTCTTACCATGCGAACAGAGGTATAGCTGAAACTTCTTGTTTTTTCTTAAAACCATATTCTCCATGTATATGGCAACTACAATGCCATTATTGGATTTTGTGGTAGATGTTACATTGTGCTGTATATAAAATGTGTTCTACTGTTTTCTTTTTTAATTGTTCAGAACTTGAAGGTTCACGAAAACAGAAGACAGTTGTTTTCTGCAACCACTTCCAAGGATTCTGCAAACCCTTTTGTCCGCCAGCGTCCTTTGGCTGCGAGGTCAGGTGCTAGTTCATCAGCTGCTCCTCCTCCTCCTTGGGCTAATAATGATTCGCCATCTTCATCCCAGCTATTTCCAAGGTAATATCTAAAACTTTGACCAGGACACCCGTTCAAGAAGCTATTTAAAAACTCCTACGCACTTTTTAGGATTTTCTTCCTTTATATTCTGTTAAAACAATTATAATTTTTAGGGGCCCATTTGTCAAAGCTTATGCTTTTGTATTTATGTTTATACTCATTGTTTCCGTTCTTCTGTTTCTTCTTAGGCAGAAATTGTTTAAAATGTGAAAAGAAAATCAATGTCCAAATAAATATCCAAAAAAGAAAATCGAAGCCCAAATAATATGTATTGTCACTCGACTACACATGTTTCTATTTTCAATTTTGAAAATTTTGTAAACATGTGCATAAGAACGGGAAATAAAAACATTGATTATCGAAAAAAGGAAAGAAAAACGTTACTAAACGTGGCCGAAGTGTTTTGAAGCACCCCTTTCTCAAGAAAAAACATATGATATACGTTTTCTTTTTCTTTACTGAGTATCTGTTGATGGATCTCTATGCTGAAATGTGCGCTTCTGCCAGTTTTGGTTTTTTCTTGCCTTGGTTTTGTTCATTTCAAGGCAAAATGGGTTGCCCCAGTGGTAGGGGCTCAGGATACCCAGCTCATCCACCACGGTTCAAACCCCGGAGGTCCTTGCCTATCAAAACAAGTATTGTTCATTTCATGGTATATTACTTCAGCTACCTTTTGGCAATTTCTTAAAAGGGTACATATATTGCTATTTGTTTATAGACATTAACCACCGTTGAATCGCGAAATTTTCACTTTTTATTCGCTTGGTTTGTCCCCTTTTTTCCCCTGGAGTTCTTTTCGTCACGTCTTATACTCGTTTCTAAATCATCTTGGAAACTTGGGCTGATGTTGATTGTTGTGGTGTTCAAGTTCTATGAATTGAGGTTAACATATTTTCTTTCTTTGTGATTTAAGTTAAAATTAAGCACTGGCAGCTTACGATACTACTCTTTCTATTCTCTTGTAGAAAAGCGGCTGATGGGGAGAGTCAGCCATTGTTGCAACAGCAGCATCAGCAACAGCAGATGGTCCCCCTACAAGACAGTTACATGCAAAGTAGAGCTGAAGCTCTTCAAAATGTTGAATCAACCATTCATGAGCTGGGCAGTATCTTTAACCAGCTGGCTACCTTAGTTTCTCAGCAAGGAGAAATCGCCATTAGGTATCACATTCAAATTCTTGTCAGATTGCATATGTATTTCTCGCATAGCGACTTTAACATGTTTAATGCCAACGGTTTCATGGAATATGACTTGAAGGGTTTAAATGTTTTATCTGTGTATAAGGGATGGTTTTGGTTATGCCACTTTGCTCCTTTGCTGCATGTGGTATGCTTTTAGACTTCCAAAGAGCCAACGAATGTGCTACATTAGACATCTCACCATATATACATATTATATTTTCCTGATTTGAAATTGCATATTGGAGTAAACTTCTATTAGTTAGTTTCTAAATTTATGTCAGAGCATTCATACTAGCATTTCTCATTTTATTTCTAAATTTTACTTTCTAGAAACCCACACACCAAGCTTTCTAAAGAGTCATTTTAATATATCGAAAATATCTATATACAAAAAAATAAATTCTGAAATAATATTTTTTCAATATATTGGTGTATTTGTTTTATTTTGGTGCAAAAAAAATTGATATTTTTGGTAGAGAAATTGTGAATAGCACTTCTCAATAAAGTTACCGTAGCTTTTCTAGAAATCGTTTTAAGAATAGAAAGACTGATGGGGGAAATTTTTATCCCCACTTTCTCATTTGAGAAATTGAAGGGGGAGAAATCCCCTATAGAAAGGCTGATGTGAATGCTTTCATACTTTGTTATTCCATTTTGTAGATGACAAATCTTTTCTTCTCCCTAGTTTCTATGATCAGCTTCATGTTTCACAATTACTTGATTTTAGTTTATTACTTAGTCATCAATTCAAGAAAAAGGCAACTAAGGAGTTTATATTCCATTATAGATAATGTTTTTGTGCAAAAGTACAGTTATGTTGATATCGGTAAGCCTCAAGCTTTCAATGCTACATTTCACCTTCATTGGTTTTAAAAGTTAGTTGGTGCTTCTAGAGCAATGCTCATATGTTTGTAGATCTGTCCTTGCTCACTGGAAATTTTGAAATGAATTATGCATGGCGGTTGGATACAAATTCATACGTGCTCGACCCAAATGTATCCCCATTGGTTTAGCTAGTTGAATCTGAACCTCGCAACATGATTTTTATCGTGGCAGGATTGACGAAAACATGGATGACACATTGGCAAATGTCGAGGGGGCGCAAGGGGCCTTGCTTAAATACCTCAACAGCATATCATCTAATCGGTGGTTGATGATCAAAATATTTTTTGTATTAATTTTTTTCCTTATGGTTTTCCTATTTTTCGTGGCTTAGCTGATGATAAGCAGGATTTTTTTTAGTAAATTGAGTTATATTGTATAATGCTTACTATATTTTTCATAGATAGACCTGACTTTCCTATAAACTTCGGTGCACTAAAAGCTTGGTAAATGATTTTGTATGACATTTGAGTAATTGTTTTTGTTCATTTGAAGAGTGAAGACTTTCGTTAAAATGTCGAATATATGTCGAGTATACTTGTTTGTAGAAGACGGAGAAATGTTATTTGTTAGTATTCCTGTAAGATTTTCATGCTAGAATAATGTGGCATAAGTTTTTTTTTTCTTTCTTTTTGATAGGAGTGAGTGAGTTTTCAAAAGTGCATTTGGCACCCCAGCATTATGGTGCAAATGTTATAATTATAATTTACATTTGAGAGTGTGATTGCAGAAGATGTATCGAAACTTTTGGTCGCAGAGAATCCATCAAAATGGATCAGAGGAATACACAAAAAAGCCATGCGAGTGCAGTTGTGAAATTACAGGTAATTAGAGCTTTCTATCCGGTCTTTCTTAATGAATCTTTCTCCATATTTGATTTTTTATTTAAGAAAAAATGTGTTGTACCAATGTTTCTATATTTTTTAGTTTCTATTTTTTTTAAAAAATGCTGCAATAGATTTCTTGATAAAAAAAGTTTACAATCCACAATTTTTTAGTAAAAAATACATGTTTTTTTTTTGCAAAAATAACTAAACTCTAATTAAAATTCAAAAAAGTGTGTTTTTTTATTTTATTATAAGGTATATAATTATTATAATAATTTTTTTACAAATTTTATAGAAAATTTGGTGTTGGCAATTGTTAAAATGTGATTTTTAGTAGGAGAAATATATTTGTTAAAAATAAGATGTAAAAATTAAATGAGAAAAACTAATGTGAATGCTCTTAGGATGTGTGTAGTTATGGTTTTGTTAGCCCAAGAGGAAAATGATTTTTTCGTTGTAATTACAAGTTAGCTAATCAACAAATAGAAAAAATAAAATTTATACAAAAAGTTATCATATTAAGAGCTCCTAATACTATTATTGAGAAATTCTTTGCAGAAACTAAAAATGAATTATAGCACGAATAGTCGCGTTAAGAGTATAATAAATATTTGTCAGTGTACGTGGAAATTCATATCATCCTAAGCCAAGCCCTCATTTTTAGAACACTTTTATCTGTACCAATTCACTTACCTTGCAAACTGCAACAATAATAAACTTAAAAAAGAAAAATTAAAAAAATCTTTGAGAAGGGAAAATAAAATAAATAACACTAGCTAATTTAACTTCGTAATAGACCCTTAGCACATTTGCAAAATTGACTAATTTGCTGATCTAATTCAAAAACTCACATATTCAACTCACATAGAGAAAATGTAACACATTCCTAAAAATTTGTAGAGCATAATAAAGACCACATCTTTTGGGGGATGGTGAAAAAAGCTGAAAATTACCTTCGACTGAGTTGCAAAATTCACACTCGGATTAAATGTCGATTAATTTTCGACTGAATTGCAAGATTAACACTTGGATTAAATGATCCCAAGAGAATACTCACCTCGAAAGTCGCTTATGTTTTTTTCTAATATTAATTACCAAAATAATCTCAATTATATTCATACATATTTATTTTTGTTTGTATATATATATAATACCCCTTTATCTAATACTACACTACTTAATGGGCTTGTTTGGTAACCAGTATAAGTAAATATTTTTTTACTTTTAATTAAAAAATAAAAAAATTTATTTGGTGAACCAAAAAAAATATATATACTTATTTATACTTTCGAGGCATAAAAAAATGCGTCTGTAAAAGTAAAAATCTTGATACTTCTATCAAAAAAGTTTTTTTTACCATAATTTACCCTATTACTAATTACTTTTCACTACTCACAATGCAAAAAAAATATTATTTTTTAATTTCTACCAAACACACCTATCATATTTATAAATATTATTTAAAAGTATATTTTTTCATTCCCAACAAAAAATATATTTTTGTACTGAAAAGATACAATCAAATGAGCCCAAATATCACAACAACATTTGAATTTTTTTTTTTGCCAAAACTAAGATTATGTATGCTATTAGAAATAATTTTTAAAAAATGATTTTGAGAAGCAAATTAAGCGTTGGTTTTGCCAAAGTTGACTTACTAGATGGCCATATCCATTTCGAAATATGGAGATTTTTTGAGCTCTAAAAATAATGGCCTTGATTTCCCGTCAATGATGTGAATACAATAATTGACAATTTTAGAATCGCCGGTTTGTTTTTTCCACTTCTCTTGAATTTGTAAGTTGGGGATACATGAAAATGTTAGGTTTTTAGTATTTTCTATAAATTTCATTTTTCATTCTAGGGATTTGCTCATTTATTCAAATGCGGTCAGGATGAAATGTTTATATTTTGCTTCGGAAATTAAAATTGAATAGTTTTTGAGGAAATTTCTTACTATTATTGTGAAATTGATTGGCTGTTGTGAAACCCGAGTTGAACCACTAGTAAGTATTAATATTTGAGGTAATTTTGTGAGTAACCAATAATGTTTATATTTTGCTTCGGAAATTTAAAATGAATAATGATTGAAGCACCTTTGAAAGAAAAAAAAAATCACAACGCCAAGTTAATTTTATATTACTTGGTGACCCATTTCTTTGATTATCAAAGCAGTATATACTATATATATATATTTATACCTGTAACCTACTACAAATGCCAAACGAAGTCATGCTAACTTGACGACAAGTGCAACAAAGTAGAAAGGTGAGACTAGTATCTCTCAAAGGTTTTGAGGTTACCTGCTTGCCTCACCTACAATCGACGCATCGTGTGCGACGTCAATCATATGTCCGACTTTAAGTTACACTAACCCTATAGTTATAGAAAGTCTCTCCCTACGCATGTTTATTGGGTCTCACAGTAGAGGTGTATGTCCCCAAGATTAAAATCCTGAAGATTTTCTCAAAATGGCAATACTAAGGTCCCGAAAAGAAATCAAAAGACTCAATTTTCTATCATGGTAATTATAATGAAAATGAGATACCGCGTTCATGATATTCATGCTATTCAAATTTTCTGGCATAGTACACTTTGCCTCCTCGAGTAACATACTTTTTAAATTCTGCAAATGTATATTTTATTCCCCGAATTACATACCAAATTCTCTAAATTTACTCAAATACTTCTTTGAGTTTTATAACGAGGTTTTACACAAATAAGTATGAAAAGCCAATGAATATCACGAATAATCTCAACTACGATACCAATGCCAATAGTAATGTCACGATAATATTGTGGTAACAATAGTCATGTCTAGAAATGCCATAAGCTAATATTGATGAAGACAATATTAATGCCATGCAAAGTATTAATGAATACAATATTCAAGTCTCAAAATTATCATGTGATATTATACATGAATACCATATTTATGCCTCAAAACTACTATAATAGTAATGGCACATAATTGAACATGTAATGTGCTACAATATAAAACCCGAAATAAGATTTATCATTGATAAACTTACATAGCAATAACGAAATCCAAAAATAATTAAGACATGTAAATACATGTCGATACACACATACGCTTATAATTAAATTTTTATTCGCAATCTACTCGTACGGTATGAAGCAATGAAACTACCAAATGATTTTTCAAACTCAAACTCGAAACGCTTACTTTGAATCCCCGAACAATCGATGAATTGAGCTTGGAATTGATTCAAACCTAAGCCAAAAAGTGAGGTTTGATAGCTCAATGTATTAGGGATTGATTCCTGGAAGAATTGGGATCAAACGAAATCGAATAACAAACAAAAAATTTGTTGAAACATGGCCGGACCGGTCCAATATATTCCGGACTAGTCTGCAAAAGTCCAGAGCCCTTTTTGGAGTGGTCCCCAAGCCCCTTGGACCGGTCCATAAGTTCAACCAAAACCCCAGTGCTTTCTTGGACCAGTCGGTCCCCTCTTGGACCGGTCTAAGCTTCAAATACTTCCAAAAATCCGATTTTTAATCCCAAAACCAAAATGTTTACGGCTTGAAAACCGGGAAACTTTCCCAATGTAATTATAAATTTCAAAGATAAAAATAAATACATGAAGTTTCATACCTCAAAATACTAACCAAAGTCTAGAGATCAATCAAGAATGTTTTCCGCTCAAGCCTTTGATTTGATCTATCAATGATGTTTGCATCAAGATGAGTCCTAAGACAAAAATGATCTTTACGATATCAAGAACGAGTTCAACAATTTTATTTTGATATACTATAACGGCACAAAAATCGAGACAACAAAATGAATGATAGAGAAGAGAAGACTTACCTAGAATCCAAGGTCTCGCTTCAAGGTTCACGACTATCCACTTATAATTAGCATATGACCTCTCGAGATTTGATGATTCAAAGGCAAAACGATTTGGAAATGTTTTCACCACTCTTCCAACTCTCACTTTCTCTTCCCCTATTCTCCGGTCAACAATGAAAAAGTAACGAAGTGACTAAGTCACTCCTCACTTAGTACCCTGCACATAAAAATTAGTACAATATTACACAGTAATTGTTCAAATCATAATAAATAATAGAATTAAATAAATAATATCATTAAATTAAATTTAATAATATTATTTACTTACATAAAAAATTCGCTCTGAATTTCTGGGACGTTACACTCACAAATTACTTTAATAATATTATTTATTTACGTAAAAAATTCGCTCTGAATTTCTGGGACGTTACATTCATTGCATTGTCAGTTCCTGAAGCTAATCTAATTTACAACTAAATGGCCTATTCATATACAGACTGTATACACTTGCGTAAAAAAAAAAAAAAAACTTTAGGTCGTCATTAGAAAAAATCTAGGCTTTGCCCCCCCTACGCGTGGCTGCGCTTCAGCTAGCCCAAGGACCAGCCATGACCATCGCCTACTTATCAAGCACCGTCGGTTTATCCGGCGTGCACTGCTACCACAATACTTATTTCCAGAGTGTATGCGTATATACGTATATAGTGACATACACCAGCCCGAATCATGATTAACGGCGGCTATGGGCATTGCCACCTCAGGCAGTGTATGCGTATATATGTATATTTGAAAATATGTGTGAAATTATATATGCATATGAAAAGTATCCGCCTATCTCAATTTTTTTTGGAAGATAAATGAATATATTATTAAACCAAATAAATACATGTTTACGGGTTGAAACCCGAAATACAATTAAGAGCAAAACACATACTACTCGCTCTATGAAGAGCTTAAAACTCGACAAGCCTAACCACAAATAAATAGCAAAAGACTAGATTATGAGTTAATTTAAGGTGGTTGAAAAGAGCATTCCAAAGAAGGCCACGCTTTCAATTCCAACTCATCACAAGGTAAGTATTCATATATGTTGCCCATGGGAATCTCACTCTTAGACCGAGCCTCCTTCATCTCCTTTAATTTTTCCACCAATCTCTTTTTGTTGTCATTTTGCAATGGTTTACAAGCACTCGCTTGAACATTCGTGATTGTAGAGAAGATAGTGGGATCGAGATAAACAACTTTGTCCTTATTTGAGTTAATTGAATTAACTTTCTTCCTCTTGACTTCAACCCAGATATTTGAACAAGCCAACTTGGTATCTTCTTTCTTCCTTCTATCCATATCATCCGTTTATCTACTCGTACGTGGCCAATCATGTGTATGAAAGGATTTGGACCGAGAAGGATGATGATTGGGGCAAGTAGAACTTGTATGGCCAAAGGAAATGCAATATATGTACTTAGAAGGCATCCACGGAATTTCAATTCAAATTTCAATCGTAGTTCCATAACCAAGTTTCAAATTAAATTTTTTTGGCACTTTATATCCCGCTTGAATATCAACACAAACTCGAGCATACACCAAACGACTCTTATCCATAGTATGTTTATCCATGTACAAAGGTGTCCCGATACAACTCGAAATAAAACTAAGTCCCTTGCTCGTCCACATATCAAGAAAAATATTGAAAAAATTAACCCATGTAGGCAAACTAGAGAATACTTGTTTCTTGAATTCCATTCCGGGAACCCATTTTTGCAACACAATAAATTTTCCACCCAAGAAATGAGGTCCCGATTTCAACAAATTGTCCATACTCTCATTGTCTTTCATCTTAAAAATATAGAATCTGTTATCCAATGATCGAACATCTAGACAATTAGTTTTCCAAACTTTCTCGGTCCAAAGTTTAACAATGGAAGGAGACTTTTTTTGTTAAAAAATATCCAACCAAACAGTTTTCCCATTCACTATGGCCTAACAAAGGAATATGAGCCAAGACATGTACATCATCATTCTCAGTAACAAGATTAATCTGCATTTTTCTGAGCATTCCATTTTCCTAATGAGTCTCAGATGGGAGAATACCTGTTGAGTGATTCTGAACTAGACCAGAATCCATTTCCAATATCGTTAGGAGCTGAACTTCCACACCATCTTCTAGAGGCTCGGATGAAGTCCTCAACCTCTGAGTAACATTCACGAACTGAGATTCAATTTCAATGGTAGTATCTTCTATGTTGTCTACCTGCAATTCATCTTTTTCACCATCCTCTGACTCTCGAATTTGAATCCCAACAATCAGAGGAATTCGACTTACAATAGTCTCTAACATCCGGAGACCACTTGACATGCCTCTTTTCTCTCGTATTTGATTTTATAGCTGATTTAAGGGACGGACCCTCAAACTCATTTGACGACAAAACTTTAGATGGAAATCGTAAACAACTGGACCGACCGAGTTCTAATTTGTCGGATTTCGTATCTATAGGTAGAGGATTAAGTAGTTGTGATGTATTTTTTCCCAATTTTGGAGTTGAAGGGGTTGCAATTGAAAGCTTAAAAGGGAATTTAGACTTCGACTTCTTTGTCATTTCAATCCTAAATTGGACAAATCTGATCTGGCCAATTTCCAATTAAAAGAAGGATATATATAGAAGTAGCACTGGCAGATCTATATCTGGTATTAAATTTTCCTCTAGCAGAAGGAGATTAAGAGAGAGGAGCATAAAATGGATCTCCGGCAAAGCTCCAGAGGCCACCGACGTCATTCGGACTCTCCCTCTCTACCCCGCCGCTTGAAGTCAGGCTCGAGGTTCCGAGCTCTTCATCGTCTCCGAGGTAAGCAGGCTTAGGGTTTCGTTACCTCTCTTTCTGTCTCTCTCTCCCTCATGCTATTACTTTCAAGCTAAGTTTGCTTAATGCTTTGGCTTAATTAAACTGGAAGTTTTAAACTGCATGTATACAATTTTTTTCTTACAAAAAAAAAATATATATATATAGCTTATTTGTTTAAAAAAAACGCAATCAAACAAACCATATATTATAATTATTTTCCTTTTATATATCCAAGCCATTTTGCAATTGATTTTTTTATTTATTATTACATACGCAAATAAGATCATATCGTCAGCTTATAAATAGTCTATAAGTGTTCTGTCACTAGTACAAGTAATGGACGTATTGTCGTAATAAAATTGGATCTATCGAACCAGGTCAGTCAAGAACCAATTGGTATGCTTCAATTTGGTAACGTACCCGAGTCTAGCACCAATAAATCACTTTTTTATACTAATAATTAATGTGACATTTAGGTGGAAAGATCGTTGGAGTAACATGAAGGTTAGCTAGAGCAAAATGCCGGTGAGGTAACAAATTAACAATGGTAAAATAAGGGGAGATGTGAGAATATTATTTTTATTCTTCTTTTATCTTAGCTTAGCTACATTTAATTTGTTGCTTACATACGCAATTTGTTGTTTAGTTGAACCTAATGTATACTTTTTTCCTTTCTTTTTTTACTTTGAAGTAAACAAATATTTGTCTTACTTTCAAGAAAGAATATACTTTTGAACAAATAGGTATATCTTTTTTCATATTTAGCATACACATGTATAACAAATGTTAGTACTTATGTAAAAGTATCACTCTTAAAAAATAATTTCATAGCTAAATATATGACCCTTCAAAATGATCCTTTCAATTTTATCCAATCCGACTTCAATAAAAAAAATTATTGTATTAATACGAAAGGTAATCATGATCATATATTTTTAAGACCTCAAACTAAATTGGATTCATAAAATGAAAATTAGTAGTATTATTTTTTAGCGTGAGATTTTATACATGCTAATATGTAGAAATTTCTTACATATTACCATACATTTGTTGACACGTTAGAGAGAGACGAGTGACACATAGGAAAGAGAAATTAATGTTATAATAAAAATGAGTAAAATTTTATACATGTTTGTATGTAGCAATTTTCTATTTACTATCATACATATGCTGACACATTTGAGATATAGTAATTTTGTATTTTAACATTGATTTCTCTTTTCTATTTGTCAGTGCTCTCTCTCCTATTTGTCAACACATATATGGTAGTATGTAGAAAATTTTACGTACAAGTATGTATAAAATCTCACTCCTAATAAAAAAAAAACTACTCTCTCCTACCCAACAACAAATGTATAGTAGTATGTAAGAAATTGTTATATACAAATATTTATAACATCGCACTATTTATTTTTTATGCATGAATTTCTTAAGTGCTCTGTAATTTATTTATTGAGTAGTATTTTTATCTTTAAAAAAAAATCATCATCTCTCTTATGTATCAACAAATATGTGGCAGTATATAAAAAATTACTACATACAAGTCTATATAAAATCTTTCTATAATTTACTTGTTGAGTAGCATTTTTATCTTATCTTAAAAAAAAAAAAAGGAAAAATCATTTGTTATCGTATTCTTTTCCAAATTTATGATTATGCAATTATAAAATTCCACGTGTCACATGGTTGGTTGTCACCTACATGTCACTATAGCAATGAAGAGTGGGAATTACCGAAATGGGACTCGGAGAAAGAATTGATTCCTTGGTATCTTCTCGGAATCTCCTCTGACAGTGTGAAAAAGGAGACTTTTAGAAATAAGTTACTTATGGGAATATTTGGATTTTTTGTAACTTTTATTTTTTGCGAAATGTAAACATGGTTTGTTCACCATGTGTCCTCACCTGCATGTGTGGGATAAGTTGGGCTTTTTGTTATTTGAATTGTAATAAATTTATTCGATTATTTTATCCGTTCACGTGATTAGCAAATTTTTTTTTTATGTAATTGATATTTAGATTTATTTCATTAATAATTTTAGTTAAGATAAAGATTGTCGTATAAGTGTGTGTACCCTTACTCTTTCACTTTTGTATTATTTATTATGAGACTCGTAGGGATTGTAACAAAACTATGTGCTCAAATCTATGTGCTCAACTTGCTAAGAAAGAAAACAAATCTATGTGCTCTGTTTTTTGAGATATTTTGGGTAATTTATATTTTCATTTATTTAAAATTATGCGATTAGTATAAATAAATTTCACCCTGTGATTTGTAACCTTATCTTATAAGAAGAGTTATTTCTGATTCGCTCCTGGGTGTAGTCACAATTGACGAACTGAGTTAAAAAACATGTATGCTCTCTGCATTTTATGCTTTGATTTTTTTCGTTCTAGTCTAATTTGTTAGAAAACTTTGGCAAGACAATTTTGGGAGTTTTGAATTTTATTGAGTTATAATTATACATTACTTGATTGGTTTTGAGAGTTTAGTTTCTGTTTGTTTTCTAGGAGAGTAATTTAATTAGATTTTTAGTAGTTTCTTCCCTGTTTTAGTAACTATACATTACTTTATACAAAATTTGCTTATAAATAGTTTTATTTAATGCACTCTTTATTCCGCCAGATTATGTAAATTCTGAGGTCATGTTCTTATTTTCTTTTTCTTTTTTTCTTGTTTTTTTTAAGGTAACATATGGGGATTGGGATATATATATATATATATAGTAACATGTTACAAATGGACTCATAATACAATTAATACTATTTATGTTACTACAAAACTCAATTCTCACTCTGGGACTGTGTTTATCAATATTTTTTTTATTTGAACAAAATAATATTTTTTTAATTATTAAACTGGGGAAAGGCCCATGGGCCTTGTATATTATTATAAATAATTACAATTTCAATATTCAAGGACAAAAATTTTAATCTGACAATATAGTGCCCAAAAGGAGCCGCCTGTCTGCTAAATATTATTAAGAGTCATTTTCAGAATAGTGTTTTTATTATTTGTTGAAATTTTTAAAATAATACTTCAACCTCCGGTTAAGTAGGGTAACCACGGACCGAGCTTTGGGGTGCTCAAGTTCGGTTCTTGAAGAAAAATTCTAGACTCGAGCCCGGCTTGTTTACATTCGAGTTGGACACGAGCCCAACTTTTATTAAAGCTCAAATAGCTCACAAGCCATTTGATTCCAAGTCAATCCTATCTTATTTTGAGCTTTTATTAACTTTTTATTTAGATTTCAATTTATTATTATGTAAAATTTTGCAAACAACATATTTAATTACAAATATATTAAATATTAACGATATTTTTATAATTTGAAAGTGAATTTTAAATTTGAAAATATTAAAAAATATCTATTATGACATATCAATACTATTAATCAATAAAGACAAATTAAATTTTAATGAGACATATTAGTGTTTATTTTACTGTAAATTTTATTTATTATATTAATCACATGCCATATAAATATACATATATATATATATAATACTATATATTTACGTATTTCGAGTTGTTCGTTAGCCTAACGAACCGAACTATTGTATATTCAAGCTGCACGCTAACATTATCGAGCTCAAAATTGAAATTAAACTTGAGTCATTCACATTCGAGCTTAACCCGAGCCTAACTCGAGCAAGTCGCTAACAGCTCGGCCCATCGTCAGCCCCATCGTTAAGGAATAAATATTTAGATAATATATATTGATGGAAGCCATGTACGAGTCTTTAAGTTTAAATTTAAGAGGATCGAATAGGCCGGCGTTGAAACTTCTAGCAAGTTAGGTATTAGCATTACACCAAATTGTACTAGAAAATAGATCACGGGTAATCTAGAAGAAAATAATATATTTGAAGGAAATTATAAATGGAAACAGAATAAAAATAATAATGTATTTGAAGAAATCTCGCATATTGGTCTTTCTATTTCTAATAAGATTTTTAGAAATGTTAGTGTAACTTTTTCTATTCACAATTTTTTATTAAAAAAATAAATTTTTTTACCAAAATAAAACAAATATACCAATAAATTGAAAAAATATTTTTTCGAATTTATTATTTTTGTATATTATTAGATAATTGGGTTTGAGAAAGTGAAAATTGGAAATAAAATGAGAAATTCTAGTGTGAAGTCTCTTAGGAGCGTTTTGTTGTTTACTGGTTATCAAATAACTATTTCAGAATATGAT
>MKEJ01030924.1:0-15307 GCA_001753735.1 Embelia ribes
CGTGTCCTTTCCTCTTGATTTCGAGAATCCGCTCACAAAGTCCATCATAATATGCTCCCACTTCCACTTTGGTATTTCCAGTGGCTGCAACTCTCTACTGGTCTTCTTCCTGTCCTCTTTAATCTGTTGGCACATCAAATATCGTGCCGCAAATTAAGTGATATCCCTTTCCAGACTTGGCCACCAGTAAGTATGATGTAGATCATGGTACATTTATTCCCTTTAGGATGTACCGCTAATCGTGAGTGGTGCAAATCCCTTAACACATCTTCCCTCATTGACTTTGGAACATATAGTCGACCTCTATACCTCAATTTCCCATGGTTCCCAACAATTCAAACTGATGATTCTCCATTATGCGCCCTCCCAATAAACTTCTTGAATCAAGCATTTTCCCTGTAGGCTTTAATAACTCGATCAATCAATTCAGACTGTGCAAATACTACACTCAAGGTGACTCTCTCCATACTATCAATGCATCCATCAGCAAACAATTCCAAACTAAACTCTCTAAAGGTATGTATGGCATCCCACTCAACATAGATGAGACATACCAGTGTGTACCAAGTCTTGCGACTCAATGCATCTACTACTACATTCGCCTTGCCAGGATGGTACTATAAATCAAAATTGTACTGCTCTAGGCACTCAATCCATTTTCTCTATCTTATGTTGAGATCCCGCTGCGTGAATATGTACTTGAGGTTCTTATGGTCAGACAAAACCTCAAATCTCTCCTCGTACAGATAGTGTCTCCAAATCTTCAATGCAAGCACAACGGCCTCCAACTCCAAGTCTTGTATTGGATAATTTTGCTCGTTCACTTTCAATTGTCTGGATGCATAAGCTACAGCTCTCTTTGTCTACATTAGTACGGAACCCAAGCCTTCCTTCAATGCATCACAGTACACAACAAATTCGACACCCTTCTCTGGAATAATCAAAGTCAGTGTAGTAGTTAGTAGCTTCTTCAATCTAAAAAATGTTTCCTCGCACTTTTCATCTCACTTGAACTTGACCCCTTTTTGTGTAAGATAGGTTATAGGAGATGCTATAGTGGAGAAATCCTTGACGAACTTCTGGTAATAATTTGCCAACCCCAAGAAGCTAAGAATCTCAGTAGCATTCTTGGGTCACTCCTAATTCGATACTACTTCGACCTTTAAAGGATCCACAGCTATCCCCTTAACGGTCACTACATGCCCCATGAACTTTACCACACTGAGCCAAAACTTAAACTTTGACAGTTTTACATACATTCGGTGCTCCTTCAAAGTCGACAAAGCAATCCGCAAGAAATCTCGGTACTCTTCCTCCATATTTGACCAGTATACCGTCTATGAACACAATAACAAATCGATCCACATACTTCTAGAATACTTTGTTTATCAAATTCATGAAGATGGCTTGTGTGTTAGTCAATCTAAATGGCATCATTGGGAATTCAAAATGACTCCGGTGAGATCCAAAGGCAATCTTTTGAATGTCCTCTTATCGAACTCTTACCTGGTGGTACCCCAAATATAAATCAATTTTTGAAAAGTGCTTTGATCCCTTTAGCAGGTTAAACAAGTCATCTATTCTTGGCATTGGGTACTTATTCTTAATAGTGACTCTGTTCAACTTCCGGTAGTCAATGCATATCCACATAGAGCCATCATTTCTCTGTACAAATAGTACCAACGCTCTCTACGACGAATCACTCTTTCGGATAAAACCCTTACTCAATCGGTCGTCAATCTGAATCCCCATTTCCTCAATCTCTGCTGGAGCTAAACGGGATGGTAGTACACTGATTGGGCATGTACTTAGAATGAGGTCAATAGCGAACTCCACCTTATGATGCGGTGTCAATCCACTAAGGTCATCCAGAAAGATATCAAGAAATTCCCCAACTACGAGAGGTAACTCAAGATGTACCCCCACTATGTCCGTAATAGATAGACTCGCCAATATGCTGCTGAGGATACTATGGGCTGCTCTCATCAATCCTTATGGAACATCGCGGTCACCAATAAACCGAATCACCACTCTATCTTTAGGATAAGGATAATACGACATCGATCATACTCAATTACAATATGATTGGCTGCGAACCAATCCATCCCTGAGATGATACCAAACCCTAATATATTCAAAACAATTAGGTTGCATCGGAAATCATAGTTAGCAATGCGAACTACTACCATACGGCACAAAAATCTTACAGCCACCCACTGCCTAAAGGAGTATCAACTAACAATGGTGAATATAATTCGACTTGCTCTAACCACAAAGATCATGCTAATCTCATAGCTACATAGGAACGGGATGCCCTCGTATCAAATAAAACACATACACTGAAGTATAAAAAGTAAAGTACCTCAGACAACTGATATCTCTACTAGAACCATGGGAGCCTCATAAAAGGCATATAATCTAGCTGGTGCCATGGATATCGAAGTCAATGCGGCTGCCCGATTGGCTCGTCCTTGCTGAATACTATGGCTCAATACTACATCGATTGTGTAGGATGTTGTACCTGTGTCTATGTAACTCCCTTTGGATAGACCTGGTGAGTATGTCCTTTCTCTCCACAAATGTGACACCTAACGGCTAGACAATTGGCAATTAAGTGCCTATCTTCCTCATATTTATTACACGTTTTATAACTTCTGCTCGTAGAATCATACCCCACAGTATACGACCCTTGCTCGTAGAACTAGACCCCATAGTATACGATCCCTGCCCTAATACTAGGTCATTGTATCCTCTCTTCCTCCACTTTGAACCCTATCATAACCCTGCAATTGTTGTCCCTAAGGTAGCCCTGAATTGTGACTCCTCATTCTTTCTTGGAACTTTTGATCCTGACGATCTATAGCCTCTTGTTATCAGCATGTTGTACCGCCTCATCAAGTATAGTTGGTCTTATTACTGTCACTATACGACTAAACCAAGACCTTTAACCCTTTAAAAAAAATTTAACCTGATCTGCCTTTATCAAAATGTATGTCTTGGCATATTTTTCCAAAGATAGAAACTCCATAGCATATTGCATTACAGATCGACCCCCTTACATCAGCCAAAGGAAATCTTCCACTTTCTTATCATGATATGACTGCGGGCAGTACTTGTTAAGGAACACCTCTTTGAACGCATCCCAAGTCATCCCTTCAATCTTATACAACTCAGCGTATCCCTTCCACTATTCGATGGCCTTGTCCCATAAGAATTGTGGTGTCATCCATGCCATAACTGTCCCATTAGTCAACCCTATCATGTAAAAGCGGTGCTCTATATTTAACACCTAAAGATCAACATCCTCTTTGTCCATACCATCCTAAAAGATAGGGGCGTTGAACCTTCCAATCTCCTTTTGAGCCTGGGTTGCCTGTGCCAAATTTTCTGATTGCCCACTTGTGGGGCACCCATTGTCTCCAGAGTAGCCCTGATCGCTTGGGCGGTCTGTTGTGCCATTTGCTGAGACATAATGACCATTAGCTGGTGTAAATCTACGAGAGTATGTGTCGATGATAAAGTTGCATAAGCCTCTCCTAGAACTCCCACCAAGGCAACCTTCTCCTTCTGGTGGGCGTATGACACCGGGGGAGGTGGAGCCTATCCCCTACCATGGCTATGACCACCCTAACCATGTCCACGGCCACCAAGACCTGCCTGTCTATGCCCATGGCCACTACCGGTAGCTTGTACTCTATGGCCACCATGACCTGCTTGTGCGCTATATCCATGTCTGTACTCAACCTGTCCACTTCTTGCTTATCGCACCATCTATAAGATATAGAGAAAATTTAGAATGGTTAGTCATATGTACACATAGGTAGAGGAAACTAGCAACGTATGCAAATAACAATAGTTTATTATTAACTTCGTCCACTAACAAAGTTCCGTGTTGGACCAATAAGGCATCCCCTATATATCTAGCAAAGAACTAAGCATCGACATCTGTCACAATAAGCCACTAGGTGTTAGGATGCAAAAACAAGTATAAAAAAAGTATGCGACATGGACTGATGCATCCTAAATAGATACCCGACCTTTTAGATGCGGCTCACTCGAGATTTCCAACCCTACAGACCCAATAACCTATAGCTCCCAAAGTTATCGTAAACCTTGAGCTTTGATACCAACTGTAATGCCCCGGAATTCTACAACATTTTGACCACGTCACTAACAAACTAAACAATATTTAATAAAATTGAAAAATCTAGCAATAAAAAGACAAACGTATCACTAGGCTTCATTATCATGTTTAGGCCTTACAACTTGTTTGGAAACGATAATAAAAATTGATCTTGGCCATCATCCTATAGCGGTCTAAAAGAAATACAAAGAGTATGACACATAAAATCAATAACTAGTAACACCCAAGTGAGCTTTGACTCCTTCTTAAACCCGATTCCTATGATCTCCAGTACCTACTCCTGCTTGGCATTTTATAAGAAAATTAGTGTAAAAGTAACCAAACAAGTATGAGCTAGAAAAGAATTTCAATCTATTGAAATAACGATATCAATGAGTAAGTAAAACAAAAGCAAATAATCAGAAATGTATTTGCCTACTTACATCTCAGTTCAAAAAGATAATAAATGCCAAAATGTTTCTTAGCTAAACCATAAACTACACAAAGTATATTGCCATGCAAGGTACATGTCCACTAAAAGTATACAACCCATGCTCAAAACTTATCGTCAATACTATCTACCAGAAAACTCAAAATATCCATTCTTCATAGTCCTTACGCCCAAAAGTTTAATCCGTAATTCCTCAATAGGTACCCAGTCAAAAGAGTCTTCAATAGGTACTCGGTTATAAGAGTTCTCAACAGACACTTAGTCATAAGAGTCCTCAACAGGCACTCAGTCATAAGAGTCCTCAACAGGTACTTAGTTATAAGAGTCCTCAATAGGCACTCGGTCATAAGAGTCCTTAATAGACACTCGGTCAATAGACACTCAATATACTTCATGACATTCTAGGTTGCCAACCACAATAGTCTCATCCAATAGACTGTAACAAGTTCTAATGGTTCATTCTTTCTTATGCATTAACATATCTTTCAACCAAGTCCCAAATAAATCAAATTTTCAACCAAACATCAACTAAAAACTCATAATATATGATTGGAAAGGGAATTCAATTATCAAGTTTCATGCTTTGAGTAAAAACCAATTTGAAATAAAAAAGGTACAACTGAGCAGTTGAAATACACCATGTCAGTTTTGCCTCCCAACTGTCGATAGTTAGGAGCCTTGGATGTCTACAGTCATCCCAGCTTACTGTCGACTATCAACCTGCAGAACCAATTTCAGTTCCGTGAAAATCAATTTTGAAACCATAATTTTCCAACTCAACAAACCAGTCAAAATCCCAACAATTTTAGACCAAAACCAACCTAATCACATGTATTTCAATAGAATTAGGGTTCTAAATTCTACTATGCACCTTATTAGAAATCAAAAGCTCTCTTTGAAAATTCGAAGAAGAAACCCTAATTCTCCACTCAAAGATTCCTTAACCTAATACAAAACCTACATGGGATTGAGCACGAATTTCATTATAAAATAAAAATTTTAATATCCAATCAACCTTTAGAACGCATTTTGATTGATTAGAGCTAAAATGGGTATGAATAGCCCAGAGAATTAGAGGTTGAAACTTATCTCAAAATGACAAGAACGAAGAGAGGATCCAAAATCCGCATTTAAATTATTGAGCAGAGTATTTCTTCTCTCAGATTAAATCGGTTTTCCTTGAGACTTTCTTCTCCCCTTCTCTCTTCTCCTCTATCTATTGTTGAAAATTGAGCGAAAGTAATAAAAAAGATAACATGAAATTTTGGGAGAGTTAATTATCTATCCGTTTCACTTCTATTTTATTATGTTCTTAGTCCTTAATTTTACAGGGCCTTACAAAAGGCATAAAAAAACTTAATAACACCTCGGAGATTTTCTTTATATAATTACCATATGCAAACAAACTTGAAACCATTTTTTGTAGTTTTGTCACAAAATCTCATTCCCCCACTGCTTGGTACGTAGTCATTGAAGACTTTCTTGGATGAGCTGTCGATCAACAAGAGTCGGAAGATAATTGGCTTTTACATCCTTTTCAAACACTTATGCAGAAACTTGTCCTTCAGACTTTACAACAGATACAAACAACACAAAAAATAATCGTTTCGAATAAATGCCAGATTCCAATCTTGAATCCTAGTGATGGGTAACATACCAAATATGGAGGAATAAAGATATCCACAACTACCAAAAACTGAAGTAAAACATGGATTGTAATTAACAACATACGGTAGTAATCCGCCTGTAAACTGCTTGAAAAGTTTGCTCCGAAGTGTGAGCCACCTTTTGCCTTTCCTCGGTAGTGTACGAACATAGGGTACACTTCCAAATAAGACCACATCCACTCTCCAAGCTTTTCAATATCAATAATGGTGTATATAATCCCATCAAATTCAGAGTGCCTGTAAATTGCTTGAAAAGTTTGCTCTAAAGTGTAAACTACTTTTTGCCCTTTTTCGGTAGTGTACGAACATTGGGTACCCTTCTAAACAAGACTACATCCACTCCCCAAGCTCTTCAACATCCGTAATGGTGTATATAATCCCACCAACCCCGAGAACATAAGCATACTCGTCTAGCAAATGTGGGCTAATTACCCTGCGCCGATGGTTCTTCTCTTTAAAGTGAGGATCGGGGAAAAGGAAAAACATCTTCATTAACTGCCCTTTTTCGAAATAATTCGGAATGTATTTCATAGAGTTGGTTCGAACCACGGATATGTTCTGGTACTGACCAGGATGAGCTGCTCTCAAAGCTATGACACGTTCTTTGACATACTCCGTCACTTTGTCTCTCAACTCCATTCCAATCATTAGGCTATCAGGAAATAGGGTTGAAAGACTAATTAAAAGTCCTCCAAAACCACAGCCTACATCTGCAAATTGGATCTTCTTAGAATTGCTGATTTGTTCCAATGACGGGAAAAGTTCAGGGTAATGGACTGAATAGTCGACTTGGGAAGGGGAGATGGGAACCGGGAAATGAGAGTCACTAAGTGGGTTGCTGTGCGCTCGAGCCCGATAGAATCTCTTGCGTGGCAGACGAGACGTCTTGCTGTATGTAGGTTTTAACTCGGTCTCTAGCATCTTTCTCGTATTCATAAGCTGCAAAGAAGAAGCATCTCATCGGTATATAAAAGAAATAAGCTTAAGCACCCCAAGTTGTCAAATGAAATTGCAGAACATAATCTTGTGATAGCACCATTCCTTTTCTTTCCATAAGCAGTCGACACTTTTAAGAGCCATAAGTCGAAGGAAGAACTTAATTCGAGAAACACCGGCACAGATGACGGTTCTACTAGCAATGCACATATATTCAACATCTAAACAAACTAAGCACAAAGATTCTTGAGCAAAAATAACAAGAATGGCAAGTACTACTCAATATTAATAAAGCTTCAACATCCAATTTTTAGTAGATCAAAGTTAAATTAAGAATGGCCATCTGATGCATCTATCATGCACAAATACAATATCTATACACACTAAAACGACCAATTTTAAGGATACCGGATAAATTCGACACATACATCATTTTTAAGGTCCATTCGTCACAGACAGAGAGCAGATTGATCAGTTTTGATTTTTCCCTACAGTAGTCTGCAACATATATAATGTTTGTCTGGCCATGCATCGATTCATGCATTCTTTTTCTTTCTTATAAATGTAGTTTCCCTAATCAATCTTTCATATGCTATAAGTACTTTCTGGGGCCAAAAGTAAAACTCATAAAAAAAAAATTGATGCTTTTGGTAACTGTGACTTAACTTTTGCAGCAAATGAGCAAGTTTATTTGATTAATACTAACCAAAGGACATAAAAAAATATATAGTAATGTACTTCAAAGGTATCCTCATTTAGACACTTTTAAGTTGTCAAAAAATCATCAATAAACTGTTTTTATCATAATCTCCAAATTTATCATAGTAAGCAACATGACTTATTGATTACGTTCCCTGAGTCATAACTACATCAGACAAACAAACTTTAAACATTTCGTCAGCTTCCTCATGATATCTGTAATTGTATTATCTCTTCTTTCTCCCCAACACGTTTTCGACTTATATACACCCATTACCATCTTTAGCATTCATCATGTACGAGAACAGCACATCCAAAAGATTACACCTTCATTACTCCTCCAGGCACAATAGACCAAAACGAGAAAAAGGCCAATAGTATGTAAGCAAGAAAAAGGTATGGATGTACAAAGAAAGCAATTAAAAGTGAGTCCATGACCAGTTTGACACGGTGAAAGGGAATTGACAAGCAGTTGAAGGCAAAACCTAAAAAATAGCAGCTTTAAAATTCTTCCTACTGCATATCTTCAAGATATTATTACGGACGGAAATGCAAATTGCACACCATACCAATGTTTAAGATTCAATTTAAGGTAGCAGTGCCCCAAATTATAAAACGTGCGCATTAACCTATTACAGTCAAATCCATAACCACTTTTGCTGCTGCACCATGAGCTATGGCTTTTGAAAATTTTGGCTTCATCTGTAAGAAAAGAAAATTTGGGAATGTATTCATCTAACAGCAATCCCCATGAACCAAAAAAGTCCTTTCTCAAAGTAAATTGTACATTTAATTTGTGGGACCAAAATGCTGGTCGCATTATACATCATATTTTCTCCTTCCTATTGAAAGCATAGTAATAAAAAAGGAACTTGCAAACGGATAAAGAAGTAACGGGTTCCATCGTTTCTATGGTTGATTCTTAAAGTGCAAGGTCTTCTCTATACACTGGAGCCTCTCTATCTATCTAATTAGCTGAAACTTTATTAGGTCATTACCATTACGCACTCTAAATTTTAATTCCTGTTATTTAAAATAGAGGCTTGGATGTGGTGAATTGCCTCACCAAACCCCTTTAACTTAAAAATAAAACGGACTACAATCCCCTAATTCAAGGGGATCATTGTAGCAAACTCCCTATGTTTTCAAGAATTGAATATTGTTTGGATACACTACGAAAGTGGAGGGTTCCCTTGGATTTAGTCCCTAAAATTTTGGGTAGGGGCACCGGAATCATACTCTCCGGTTCTACCCATGAAGTCGCCAAATATAATTTTTCACAACCATAAATGTAATTATCCATCTTTTTTTCCGGATTTCATCAGGAGCATTTATATTACAACAAAAGAGGCATTATCATAGCTTAATAATGCAACTAGTCACAGGCCATCTGAAATATAATTGTCAAAAATATAATAATACTCGAAGAAGAAAAATCCTTAATGGGGACCCTTAATGCTTTGCATTTTACAGAAATCAGAGTGTAATTGAATTGAAATTCAAAAGTAGTGATTTGGAGCTAATAACCAATTGAAGGAGAAACATAAACACACAAAGATAGAGAGAGATAGAGAGAGAGAGAGACCTGAGCAGAGCTTTCGTGGGGGCTCAAAAGCTTCGCTGTAAATGGCGGAGAAAAGCCAGTGAGAAAGAGAGAGGGAGACACAGAGACAGAAGTGAGAAACGCAACCTGAGTGCCCTAAATTTCAGTTCGGGCCCAGCTGAAGTTGATGATGTTTTTTTTTTTTTTTTTATCAGTTTCTTTTTCTGAGTATACGTTGTTTTGTTGCATATTTTAAATTCCAGTTTACTTATTTATTTATTTAAAAATTAAATTATATTTGGTTGTTAATTTATAAATTGAACTTATTTACTATTTTAACTTAAATAAATTAAAAATTTTAAGTTTGATATATTTAAATTTCTTTGGGAAAAAAATAAGTTAATTTATTTGTTTAAAAAATCCAACGAATGACACTGCAAATGATTTTTTTTAATCCTTCGATAATTTTTTTTTAAAATTTTAAATTTGTTATCGTGATCATATTAGGAGATATTAACATACACGGGTCAATTCATGGGATTTATTCTAAAAAATTACACATTGATTAGACCAAATGATTTTATTTATTTAGGACAAATTTTCTCTCCGTTATTTCTTCCTTATGGAATTTTGTTCAAATTTCACTGTTGGAATCATTATTTCTTTGTTCACCAAAGTAATTTCAATCCGGTAATAGATGTATCAGAAATTCGAGATAGTTTTGAACCGTGAACAATAATAACAGGTGTACACAGTCCGATGAAGACTAACCATCAAACACCACCACCATTATCAACGTCAAAATCCATCCCCGTACGCTCCGACGCAATCATCATCGTTGCAATCAAAGGAGATGTCAAATAGTTGCGATTATGTAATCAAGTCTACATCCAAACAAATAGAATATAAACTCAAAAAACAATTGGAAACTTGAAAACCAGTCATGCTAGTTCTAGTAGATACGGGATATGCAAAAGAAAAAAAGAAGGATAAAATAAATAATGAAAGCCCATATAATAAAGTCCAGTCTAAGCATGGGCCAAAAATAGAACGAATTAAATTAAATAAAACTGTTAAAAAAAAAAAACCAAAGCCCGGTCCGAGTCGGTTAGGGCTCCTCTAAAAATAGAATATTATTCTCCGGTTCACATTCTACCCAAGAAAAGTTTATATATAAATTGCGGAGGCACAATTTTATACGAGGAAAAAAAAAATTAAATCTCAAATTTATAGACGATCAAAAGCTGCGATTCGAAGATTGTAGAACAATAACAAGAACAAAGGTTCGTATTTTTATCTATCCTTTCAGGATTTAATAGCGTTCAATTATTCTGTATGCGGGTTGCAATATACGGATTCGAAATCTGGTCTATTGAATTTTTTTGGTCATTATATGTATGTAATTGCGTGGTATGTTAGAATTTAATTCGGAAAATTTGTTTTTTTTTTCCGTTCCGATGTCTCCATGCTCTTGAAGTTGGTAGATATTTAGCGCCTTAGGTTAACCTCAATTTCACGTGTTTGAAGCTTTATTCATCTTTCTTTTAGTGTAATAATAATATGGATTCGTGTTGGTTCAAATTTTCTTTATTTTTTGGGTTTAATATTTAAACCATAATCTGATCCAAGGTCCGAGGATGTAATAATGAAATTTAAATCAATCAAATAGCTGTTTTTTATTTTTATTTTTTTTGCTTATTTGTCATTTATTCTTTGACTCTGTTTGTAATAAATTTCAATTTAAGAATTATTTTTGTCTCATCAATTATATTCATGGTTTTAGACTATGTTTTCTCTTAAATTAATGAATCAGTTGTTATTAACAATTACAGATTTAGATCGACTATGTGTTTGTTCGTGTTTCTATTTGAAGTCGTAGTCAAAGCTTGGAGATTTATTTGTAATAAAACTAAGAACAATGGAGCTCAGATACTAAAAGCTTGGGCACAATGAGATTGTGTAAAGGGGATTTTGTCGAGGTATTGAGAAAGGAGGAGGTCCCAACAGGCTCTTGGCATTGTGCTGAGGTGATATGCGGGAATGGCCATACGTATACTGTTAAATACATTCTTTTTCGTGCGACGAGCAAGGGTGATGAGGCTTTGACGGAGAGAGTTCCTAGGAAGGCCCTCAGGCCCTGCCCTCCACCAGTGGTGGTAGCCGACAATTGGGTCCCGGGAGATCACGTGGAGGTGTATAATAACATGTCGTGGAAAACAGCTACAGTGATGAAATATTTGGATCAGCATATGTACATAGTTAGACTACTAGGAGAGTCGCGGGAATTTGAAGTCCATGGGTCATATCTCAGAGTTCGACAGTCATGGGAAGATGGCAAATGGTTCACAATCGGCAAGGTAATTTCTCTATGAATTTTTGTTTCAGCTTTCTTTTCCTTCTTAAAGTTTTGTAATTCTTCATCCTCTAGCGATATTCTTTGCTTGCCTTTTGTCTGTGTTTGTTTGTTCCCTTAAGCCAAATGTTAGCATACTAGAAGCTATTAAAAATGATTAAATTACCTTCTATATGAAGCTTGAAGCTGACGACTTTTGTTTAGAATTAGCGCATGGATGTCAGGGACACTAAGAAACCCTTTTCTTTTTATTTTGCTGCTGTTTGAACTCTAGTGCTTTTACTTTTTGACTTATTTCAAGTTTTTGTTGGGCTTATGCAACAGGGAGGTTGTGCAATGTCAATGAAGAAGAACTGCACAAATACGAAAACACAGCTAAGCGTCGGCAAGGCACTGAAGAGGGCATCACCTGTTTCTCTGACTAACTTGGAAGAAGATACTAGCTATTCTCAGAAGACGGGTGTGACTGAAACTGGCAGGTCTCAAAAGAGACTGAAACGGAGTTTGGCAGAGCATCTATCTCCGTTAAACGGAAAGGTAGATGACTATTTTTACCCACAAGAAAATCTTGGAAAAAATAGCTTATCTGTTACTAATTTAGATATGATCGAATCTAATCAATTTAATCCTGCACTTGCTCGTGCATCTAGGTCTTGTGGAACTAATAGTGGTGCATCATCAGTGGGTAGTTGTAGCATCAATGACACTGTTTTTGGATATGAACATGTGAAGGATGACCTTGAGAATCTGTGTAGTGATGCTGAATCCTTTGGTGGGTGGGGTAATGATGGATCATGTCGTGTCGAGAAGGATGTGGAATTGTATGAGCACAGGCTAAATTTACTTTTGTATCGTAGTGCTTTAAGGTCACTATATGCTTTAGGTCCTTTAAGTTGGGAAGATGAAATGAAAATGGTAGATCTTCGGGATGCATTGCAAATATCTAATGATGAACATTTGGTGGAGATAAAAAACGTTATTTCGACTGACACTAGAATTACTGCAGGCTGAAATGAATGTCATGGTCTCCATATTTTGTTTACATTTCTTACTTTTCTTGTATCCTTTAACAGTTCTACAGAATAGTAATTTCACAAGTTTATAATAAATATGATGTTTTTTTAATTTTTAATCTTCCAGCTTTTTGTTCTGTCTCTGAGCATCTTTGCCTCAACTTAGGCCATTATTCGGACATAAAAATTTCAATTTGTTTGTTTTGTGTAGTTTTCTTATTATCAGATTATGAACTAGTAGCTAACAGTATTGCGAGTATAGATTTTAATGTTGGCATATATCTATTTCACTATTAAGTAGATCGATATTTTAGGTGGTAGCGTAGGGCAAAGTGAAGTGTTCTTTTATGGTCATTGAATGATTTCTCTTGGTTTATCGTTATATATCTGTGAATAGCAACGTGAGTTCTGTCAATGTTCACATCTTGATGCTGATAAGTGTGAGGCGGCGCCTATCATCTATCTATCTAATATTTAAAAGAATGATTGAAGAATCGAGGACAAAGAAATATATTATTTCTGTTGTTTTAATATGGCATCAACTCTATAATGTGGGTTCTTTGCAATTTATCTTGTTCTGAATAAATCTTGTGCATTATGTAATCTGGCAGCACATGGTATTCTGTTCTGTGGAATCTATAAATGCTTCCCCAGAACTTCCATGGCTAACATTTGACGCCTCCCAACTCTGCTTTTAAAGGTATGAAGCTGATGAGTAACTTCACTTTTGGTGTATGTATTTCATTACTCATTCTAAACTAAACTTTATCGAATCCTAACTATAGGAGTTCAATTACTCGCTTCTTGGTCGCTATTCAGCATCATCTCTTCAGTCCCCTTCCATTGGACTAACACTGTAAGTAACTTGCTTCCTCCCAATGGAAAAAGTTGTCAACTTTTTCTGGTCCCTAGGTTATGGATTTGTGGTGCTGCTTGGGACTTTAAAGTTATGAAAAAGCTGATATTTGTGATGTTATGTGTTTTTGTTGTTATGCATCGGCAGATGATATTTCATCTTTTGCTTTATGTCGCACCTTTTGCCAGCCTTCTGTATTTGAAATTCTATCTATTGGCAAGCCATGGCAGACTTTGAAAAGTTAGTAAACAACTCAATTCTTGACTATGTGGAAATCAAGTTGCATTTTATATTTAAGATATTGTTTTACGACTAAAACACGTTATGATTCCAACCCAGACCCCAGTGCATCAAAATCATATTGTTAGGGGACCTGATTGGGGGCACGAGATGGGACGTGTTCTGTAATTTGTCCTGTATCATTTTTTTCGGTTATGGAGGTAGTAGACCCGTTCTGAAATTTGTCCTGTATCATTTTTTCCGCTATGGAGGTTGTTGCATTTAAGTTATATTATTGATCAGATTAGGTTTCTTTTGTTAGTTCATTTGGCCGGAAGATTATTTGTGATCTTTCTAATACTTTGGGTCTGTATGCGCATTATAGTTTTTGCGAGGCCAATTGGCGGCATCCAATGTGATCTGTTTTGATCTTTGGCCTCTTGCGTATAGGTTCTATGACATATAGGCTTCCGATGCAAGTTTTTGTCATATGGGCGAGGAGTGAGAACAATGAGAACTTATGTTTACTACTCTCAATCATGGATTCAAAAGGTTTCATTAGTTTGATGCTTATAGTCATCATCCCAAGGGAACAAATGATTACGAACTTTCTTCTCATGACCATATAGTTTCAGTTTGCTCGACAAGTAATTAGCATTGAAAGAGAGGTCAAGGCAGTTGTCTCTTGTTTTGGATTCAGGGCTTTAAATATTTTGGTCATTATGAATGAGAGGTTTAGGCATATAACTTTTGCCTTGAATGCAAGGGTTTACGAAGCTTTGATTAGAGATTATGCCGACTTGTGGGGCAGGGGGAAAAGTAAACATTAGATTCAGGACACGAGCATTGGTCTTTTTACAGCTTTGTTTTAATCGAGTCATGCTGAATTCCTCTATTTTAGTATATAGATGAAATGCTAGTCTGTGTCTGGAGCCTGCAACAAAGTATTACTTGCATAATGCCCTTCAATGAAGGAATTATTTTCCTTATTTTCGTGACAATGCAACAAAATTATGTAACATTGTTAAAACACCGGAATGCAAAAGGCATAATTAGCTACTTCCTTTCTCAGAAATAAGTTGTATATGCATAAACAAAAAATCGAATATGTACGGACACGTGCCTCATAATCTTTATGCTTTGAAGGTTGCCTACGGCATTGAAAGATGATGGGCTTGCTGTATTGAATATTATATAGCAGCAGAAAACCGTTGGGCCGTGCTGATTGCTCGGGGCAAGATCGTACGAGGCTTATTGCAAGGTCATGGCGATGGCCAGGTGTTGCCTTATGCATCTGCAGGCCCAGAGTTCAAATGGCATGAAGGTCATGATGCCTTTCCGCCTCGGACATACCTCTGGTGAACTGGACCGGTCGAATTGGTTGCATCCCAACCCTACTCTCCCGTATCGTGATGAATGGCCACATAGGCTTGAGGAGCTCGGTCCC
>MKEJ01030925.1:0-21588 GCA_001753735.1 Embelia ribes
AAAGAGAAGAAGAATGTTCTCAATTTGTCTTCAAAATAAAAATGATACAATGATTCAAATCATGATTCCAACAATGATTTTAATATAATGTTATTCTAATGCAAAGAAGTTGAGAATTGATGTCAATAGGACCACCAATTCATAGACTAATAACAAGAAGTTATCATAATTTAAAGAAATGGGTATACAATGGTTGAGTATGATTGAATTCAATTATTGCACTTGATCTTCAATTATTTTCACTTCAACACCATTTGTTGAGTGTTTATAACTTAATCAACTCTTCACGAAGTAATTATTTACGTTTATTTGATGTCAATTTCCTGAAATAAATACTAAAGTACCATAATTTCGAAACAATGCATAAAATGAACATAAAATATCACTTCAGTCATGTTTTTGCTAATTTTTACAACTCCAACTTTTACACTTTTGTACACTAATCATGAATCGATACTATAGGTTCGATCGATCCATAATTAGTATATGATCGAATTATTGAAATTCTGAAAGCTTTGTTTTCACGCGGAGGGCGAAATAAACATAGCATATAGTATATCACCACAACAAGATAGGCGAAAAAAAGAGAAGGCTAATATCATCAAATTCAACGACGTAACTCATCTTAATTATCAGTTTAAGAGTAGATTAGGGTTCTTCTCTTCGTTGTCTATCATGTGAGGTAAGTATTCATCATGTAGGTTCCATCCTTTGAAAACTCTAATTCACCATGTATTGAATAGATGATTAATTGACGTTCGTTTATGAGATTAATGATTGATTTCGAGTTAATTATTCAAAGGTGATCGTGAATTAGGTGGTGAGTTCAATGGAGGCGGAAGTTTGGGTTCTTCGTCAAACCTTCCAAGATGTCATGCACCAAACCTCAGATGCGATTAGAATTTACTATATTTGTGGTTAAAACTACAAGTCTTTGTGTAATTGTGTTCATGAATTGTGATTATGTACTTTTGTGCACTAATGTGTGGTAGATAATTGTGTGCTATTACAAGTAGTGTAGATTAAGAAATTTAAGTTGAGTTACATTTGAAAGAAGAAAACATAACAAGAACATTTGAATTGAGCATTCCTATTGAAGTAAATAAACCGAGTTTTACATTTAAAGGGTGTGAGGATTGACCCTCTAAACGAAGAAGGTGCCTATATAGGGTGCGAGGATTGACCCTAAAATATTGGTGCATGAGAAGGAACGCCCTCTAATATTCTAATGTACTAATGCTTATGGGTTCCAAGTGGGACCTACGGTAGGTGGGCTATCTAAACCTTAAAGCGTACAGTCACGGGAGAGACATAACCCATGTTATATGTGTTAAATGTGGTGTTAAACTGTGAAAACTTGAGAATTGTGCATCGTAAATTGTGGTATAATTCGGTATAACGAAATGAGTACATATATTCTTTGGTTCTTTCTTGAGTAGTTTATATTATGGTATTTATTATTGTGCTTTGGTTGTTCATATTCACAAGCATAATTTCTTACTGTTCTGCTCGCAAACATAGTAAAAGTAACCGCCTGTTTGGATTTATTTTGTTATCCCAAATAGGGACAAGTACTGGTGGGATTCATATCCCGAATTAGAGTTGGTGAAACTCACTCAAGTTATGGGTAGTAGTTGTCTATTTTGTTTTTAGTATTTATGGATACATATAAAAACTGTAGGTCGTTGAGCCAATATATTATTTTAGTTTTTGTATTTTCAAATAAATGGGTAAAAATTGTTTTAGGCCCCGAAATGATGCTATGAGATATTGAAAAATGAGCTTTATTTGAGATTTTATTGTCTTTGTTATATGTGGTGTTGTGTGGGTCACGTATTCAGGATGTGTCGTGAATTTTGGAGCGTGACACGAACCTCTGACGCTAATTAAAAAAGCATGGGCAGATATATAGTGAGATATGATAGAATAGATAATTTTGGGTACCTTTAATACTTGGAAATCGTGAGGCCATGACCGGTTTCCCAATCATCATGGCCTCCATGAGAGTGAGATCAAGGCCTTGCGGCCTCAACGTTGGGTTGACAAATATGTCAATAGCATTGTAAAAGGCTCGCAGTTGAGAGGGGTTCATCGATCCTAACACTATAACTTGAGGACCTAATTCTTTGTACCGACTTTGCCATGGCCCACTTCCAGCTACAATCAAGTAGACATTCGGGTATTTGGCTTTGATGATGGAAAAGGCTTCGTAGAGTAGCGGGTGGCCTTTGTCTTTCACTAGTCTACCAGCGATGCCCAGAACTAGACTTGAATTTGCGGGTACACCGACACTTCGCCTGTGTTAATGATCCCAAATTGAGAAAAACGTGGTAGGTATTAGAACAAAACAAGTTCCCAAAATAGAAAATGAAGAGTTGTCAAATAAATTTCCTTTTAATAATCCCGGCCGTCGATACTCTGAAGTCATAGTAATACAAGGTACATACCCTTCTTTTTATCCGCAAGTAATTTCAAACTCTTTAACTTTGTCTCGAATTTTCAAGTTTTAAAGTGCTAATACATATATCATGCCGGATTTTGAAGGTGACTTGTAATTATCCTGAAAGCTGAGACATCTTTTCACAAAATTTTCAAGTTTAAGAGTGCTAATAATATTTAGACATATCTAGATGCCAAAATTTTGCCCAAAGTTATCAAGACTCTGTATGACAGTAGTGTTAGATTTTAATGTAATGTATTGTGATGGGTGTGATAGGCACATTGATGAAAAAAAAATTAAGTAGTCCTAGATCTAGAGTGTGAAGATCGCGAGTGACCAATGACAACACCACGTCGTCAATCGCGACCATATGAGGCGTTCTGGAGCACTCGACTCATAAAATTATATAAATATGTTTTTTTTTCCCAAGTATTAAAAAAAAATATATGAAGAGTCACCAACCTGAACTCATGGCCTAACCCTGAATGTTCTCTGAAATCCTCCTCATTGACACCATTCACAATCACATGAACCCTTTTACTAGGAATTTGGTACACATCCCTCAACATTTCCCCACAGCTATCACTTATAGCAATATGGTGTTCATAATTCTTGAAGAATCTAATCTCACTCAAGACCTTGGGAATCACCCCCTGAAGGCTCTGGTTGAATGCTGGTGAGATCGGCTCGCTGGGCGGGCGAATCAAGTCCTGAAAAATTGACGACTGCACGCTCTCTAGCGCTATCCCATGCCAAGTCACTGCCAGGTTGGGCAGCTGCCGCGCTAACCAGTGGGGTAGCGCCACGCTCTCTGAGTGGACCACATGGAAAGGCTCGACCTTGTTCTCCTCCTCAAACAACTCCCACGCCTTATTGTACCGCCATTTTCCTGGTTCACCCTCATGGCAGTGGATAGTAGGCAAGGACGAGGTTTGATCTGGGTCAACACTTGGATCGTTAGCTGAAGATGGCTTCTTGATGTTGTCAAGTGGTGATGTAAAAATATGGACATCGTGGCCCCGGTGGGCCAGGGCGCTGTATAGCGTGTATGCGTGGCGCTCCATACCGCCGGGTGTGGACCCCACGGGCCATTTCCTAGAGAAGACCGCAATCCTAAGTTTGGCCTGAGGAGGACGTTTGCCAGAAAATACAAGACGGTTCCAGGCAAACTGGGCCGCCCTGAGGTCACCAGACCAGGATGCAGCAACTTGGGCAGACATGGAGGTGCAGAGAGATGCGGTGGGTGTGTGTAGTAGTAGCAGGGCGGGGATCGTGAAGAGGACGATGAAGAAGAGAGTGGTGCATAGATTGGATTGGATTGAAATAATAGGCTTCTTAAGCTTGTTATTGTTAAGGGCCATTTTTGGTGATTGTTTTTGGTAACAAAGGTGTTGTGAGTACATAAATATGATAGTAGTGTTTTCTTTTTCTTCCCCTTGCCTTTGCTTGTGATGTGTTTTTTTGGGAATGGATTTTAGTAATTAAGATTTTTTGAAGTTGAAAAGTGAAAGAAAGTGTGATATGAAGGGAGTTAAGAATGCACTAAGGGGAGTGGGAATTGGGTTGTAATTTTGTGTTTTATTTATTTTGAAAGTGCATTTCTCACGCCTCCATGTATGAAAAAAAGGTGGGGGGGTTTCATTGTGCCTAACTTTTTGTGACTTGCTTCATAGGCAACAAGATAATATAGTCCAAATTTGTATTCTATAATGAATGTGAATATGGCTTTATATAATGCAGAATTATATTATGCTATGTGAACAAATATATATGAACTTTTCTCCCTGGGGTTGGGGAAATGAAATTGAAACTCCATTAATTAATTCTATTTAAAAAATTTGTTGTAGTTTTCTGTATCTCTTAGTCTTTTATTTTCTATTTATTCTAAGGCTTCAAACATTTCCACATATATCCTCGGTAGGTGTTTCGCAAAATTTTTGAAAAGAGAAGCTGCAAGGAGATTCATCCCGATGAGCGCAAAACGTAGAATTTTCAAATTCTTTCAAAGAGGGACATACTTCAGCTTCTTTTCTTTTTTTAACTTAAAAAATAAAAAATAATAAAAATTATGGAAGTTTTGATGGCAGTGCCTACCTCTCCGCCAATATTTCCTTATTTGTGTTCCTATTTAATCTTTTTCACTCTTAAGATTTCCTTTCACTACTTAACATTTACATAGGAAACTAACTAATTAATTTATGCCATGTTCATAGAAGAATCTATGCCGGCGTTCTCAAACCTTGTGAACCTAAAACAAAAAAAAAACAAAAACAAAAATTTAACCAGAAAATTTTTTCTAAAAAAGTATTTTATACGTAAATTATTTTGTAATAAAACAAGTAGACTTTTTTAGGAAATTTATAAAACAAGTAGCCTTGCATGAAAAAAAGAAAGAAAAGTCCTACTACACAAAAGCTTCACCTCGGAGACGCAATCAAACCCTAATCCTGTCGATCAATCAGGTCCGTTCAATCCCCCTCCGCCCCTACATATACATATACATATACATATTCACAATTGTGATATTGAGTTTTTTGACAGCTCTTTGTGGAGATCTGAAGATAGATGTTGAGCGTTATAAGGCGTAGGGGCTCCTGTTCCTCGGTACAGAGCTATTGTATTTTCTGCTGAAATTGTGAATTTACATTTTGGCCCTACGAAATTTGGAAAGTTTCAATTTGGCCCTTACAGTTCTCTCTGTCTCTCTCTCTTTTTTTAATTAGGTGTTAGGGCAGTTGCGAGCGGTTAGGTCAGCTGGATATGTACCAATAATCGACTCGACTACTGTACCTGAGGTACTGTATGATTTTGTTTTTAATTAATTTGATAGATTTATGCGAAATATGTTTGTTTGTATGTGAAAGGAAAATGATTCAGGTACCAACAATTGTGTAGCGAAAGTGACTTTCATGTGGCAATATTTTGTGCGTCAATCCTAATTTGAGTAAAATATCAACATAAAAAGCGTTGCCCGTAGAGTATGTACGCTTTCGATACATGATTATCGGTGCGTATATCATTACTGTTTCACATAATTATAAGTAGTGTCACTACGTTTCACCAAAATATTGGAACTAGCAGCTGTTTATTTACGAACCTCTGAGTTTGATAGCGGGCTACGGCTCCCTGGCCCTCCTCCCCTGAAATGATTTTTTGGTGTAGTGTAAAAAAATTTATTTATAATTTTTGTGTTAAATTCTTTTTTTGTAGTTTCAAGCCTTTTAAATGTTATACTTAGGTCCGCTTGTGCCAATTATGATAGAATGGGAAATTAATTTGTTTACTTTTTATTTCTTTTTGCAATTGCTATTTAATTTGACTAAGAAGATATGGAGATGTAATTGAGAATACTTGTTTTTCATGGCTATACTTGTTATGAATATGTTAACAAGATCCCTCAATTATATAGGTTTTCACCATTTGAGGGAATCACATAGTTTTTTGTATGTTAGTCTTTAGTTTCTATCAAGATGCGTCCCGATAGAGGCTATTTGAATTAACGAAATGACAAATGGTGGCTGTTAACTGAAGGAAAATTCCTTTTCTTATTTTGCCATCTGGGTGGTGTCTTAGTTTCTATCTCTTATTTTGCTTGCTTTGTTCTAACATTTGTTTTCCTAAGTTTATTTTAAAAGTTCACTGCAACACTTATTTTTGAAACATGTGAATAGATTTTCTCTCATCCCAGTGGAATTGGGTATGTCCGAAACTTGTCTCACCTCATTTTGCCAGGTGATCTTCTCTCCACCGTCATTTTTGTGATTAGATCCCACAAAAGCATAAAGTTTACTGCTCACAATCTTGCAATCAACTTCCTCTAATTTTTTATGTTTTTGGTTGTGATAGGGAGTTCAACATGTTTGACACCAATGAGGTTAGTTATTTGACTTGTAATTCAATACTTTAGTGGATGTTTACTCTTCTTCACAATTTAATTTAGTTATACCAAGTGGTGTTTACGAGGTAGACTTAAGGATTTTTGCCTCAATTGCGGATGTCTAAAGTAACTTGCCTGGAAGGCTATTTTTTGAAATCATCTATTTGTTTAACCTGCGTGAAAAAGAATTTTGATAATATAGCAGAAGACAAGTGTAGAACAAAGCAAGCGAGATTTCCAATTGAGTTATATTATTAATGGAATCTCATAAAAATATTGTTGATTCAATACCGAGGGTTTTTTTATTGTTAAAGCAACGGTCTTCTTCTCTAGATTAGCATCTCAAGGAAGATGGGATCTGCTTGAGATAATTTTTGTTCTTTACAGAGCCTATATTCATTCCATTTCACTTGTCATTTTTCCTGTTTAAATGGTATTGCAACCGAGAAGCAAAAACTGTGTTTTTCCTTCGCAATTGGATCTGAATTCGATGTCTGGCATCCAGGGAATATATGGCCATTTATCAGCAAGAGATTATTATGCATACACAAAACCGGCTGTTTTCTTCTGACAATGGTTTGATTCTTATAATCCTGATTTAAATTTGTCTAATTCATATGAGACAATTTGTATTATGTTCATGCATCTGACCAATTTAGATATGTTTCTCTTTTATGTATTGTAATTTTTTTTTCAACCAATGATGTTCCATGAAGATAGAGGCTGACCTTAGATATTCCATATATATGTATATATATGGAAGGCCCATTACACAAAGCTCCCGCATTACCTTAGTGCTTCTCTTTTCTGGGAATTTATATAGACATTGACGTAGGCAACACAAAATATAATCGGTTACTTATAATTTCTCAAGTCTTTGTGCCCAAATGTACGAATAGAGTTTTCCCTCTTTCGTAAGTGACCCGAGCATAGACAGTTGAACATTCATGACCCTTATTTGCCACAATTGTTATGTGTTTGTCTGATGCAGGTGATCTGGTTGATGCGGTTGTGCCTTATATGGGTGAATCTATTAGTGATGGAACACTGGCGAAATTCTTGAAGAGTATGCTGGTTTTTCTTTACAAATTCAATCTTAGAATTATTAATGCTACTTTAGAAATTTATTGCCTTATGGGGCTGTCTTGTTTACATTCTGTGCAGATCCTGGTGATAGAGTACACATTGATGAGCCAATTGCTCAGGTCGAAACAGATAAGGTATTGTTGTAAAGCTTCATGAAAGCTATACGGTCATGTTGAAATTAAAGTATTTATAAGTTGCCAAGTTTATCGGCACGATGGGGACATTTTAATATTTGCTGTCTCTCTTCCACTAGGTGACAATTGATGTCGCTAGCCCTGAGGCTGGTGTGCTCCAAAAGGTAAAATATCAGCAAGTTGGATAGTTATGATTTAATTTTTTCTTCTGTATTCTTTGTACAAGAACACAAATTCTTTCTTTTTTTTTAAATTGTTATAATTCTAAACCAATTTCATATTTTTGTAGTACGTAGCCAACGAAGGGGATACTGTGGAACCAGGCACCAAGATTGCAGTCATTTCAAAGTCTGGTGAAGGTGTAGACCATGTTGCTCCATCAGAAAAAGCTGCTTCTCCACCTCCTCCAGCCGAGAAGAGCGAGGAGGACCAGCAAAAGCCTGAAGTTGAAACCACTCCTGTTATAGAGAAGCGCAAGGCAGCTTCCCCTCCCCCTCCTGCTCCTAAATGTTCTGCTACAGAACCTCAGCTCCCCCCTAAAGATAGAGAAAGACGAGTAAGTGTCATGGTTGCTTATTTAAATGTTATGTTCTTTTTTCTCTTGGAAGTAAATTCTTCTGACTTTGGTATACAGCCAAACAAAATCTTGATTAGGATGTTTAAAATAAAATAGGAGTTTTAATTGATTACAGGTTCCGATGACAAGGCTTAGGAAAAGAGTTGCAACTCGTTTGAAAGATTCTCAAAATACATTTGCATTGTTGACAACATTCAATGAAGTTGATATGTAAGCCCTAATCTATGCATCTAATTTTGTTTTGGTCCATGTTTGTCAATTACACCTGTTTCTCTTAATGGCTACTCCTATATTCAATTCAGGGACTAAAAGCAGTTGGGTTTAATCATTTGTTGCTAAAGGTAACTGGAAAATGTGAAAGTATCAAATAGCTTGATGTGTGGTATATTAAGAAATTTGCTTGTCTATAGACATGGTGTAGTTTGTGTTAGTAGATGGGGTTTTGCTTCTTTGGTGTAAAAAGTACCATTATGTCGCTTGAGACTAGTTTTCACCGTTAAGTTGATTCATACCAAATTATTTAAGTGAACATCAACAGGTTTGTTTGTGATCCTCTTTTTCTAATGTGCTCTTTTCAAATCTATTTCCTGATTGAGTTGTTTCGAAAAACCTGGACAAGAATTACTCTGGTATGATGTCTTATGCATGGTAATCGATCATCAACCGAACTGTGATCATAAGTTGATGGTCTATCTTTATTGACTCAACTTTTTGCAGGACTAATTTGATGAAACTCCGCTCTGACTACAAAGATGCTTTTGTTGAAAAGCATGGAGTCAAGTTAGGGTTAATGTCTGGATTTGTGAAGGTCAGTAATCTATGAAGCACGGACACTCGAAAATAGGTGCCATGTCTGTGTTGGATATGTATCCGATGCACATACTCCACTGACACTTTGAAATACGTGTCCGACACGCTACGTGGCGAGTTCAAAATGCTATTTCATTATTTAAACTTCGGACACACGATGGACTCATTTTGGACTTGTCATGGACATGGTGGATCAATTTGTAATCTTTTTTCTACTTCGGTCAATTTTTATTCATTTTTAGTCATATTTTGGTGGTAGTTTTCACAAACCCTGTTTCAACAGTTGCTTATTCCATTAGTGCATGACATGTTTTTGGGTCTTTTGATAATTGATACTTGCTAGTAAGGTATACTAGATTATAACGAAATGCAATTGTTTAGTTGTCTTTTGAGCCAACAACCAATACAAAACTTGCCGAATCCCTGCCGTGTCCGTGTCTAGAATGTTTTGAAAATTGCCGAATCCGTGTCCGCACCCGTGTCTGTATCTGTACCCGTGTCTGTATCTGTACCCGTGTCTGTATCAGTGCTTCTTGGTCAATAGTAAAAGCCATGACCTAATATTGCTTGATTGAACTTGGCTAAAGATGTGAACACGTATTAATTTATTCTCTCTTAATTCTTTCCTGAACACTGAATTTTTTTATGTCTCAAATTTTCAGGCTGCTATTAGTGGACTCCAAAATCAACCTATTATCAATGCTGTAATAGATGGGGATGACATCATATATAGAGACTACATTGATATTAGTATAGCTGTTGGTACTCCTAAGGTTTGTCGACTATTCTTTGATTTATTATTATCTCCCTGTGTTATTAAACGAAACCTTTGATCAACCCAACTATCTCTTTAGACTCTTAACTTGATAGAATACGGAGTGTGTTCTTATTAACCTGACCTATCTCAAATTAGCATGGATGCAGACTAATTAAAGTTTTAACAGAAGATTATTAATTTTAATCTTTATTGAGTTTATCCATGTTACTTTAGATCTGTGTTCTAAGAACATATTTGGGTCGTTCGAGTAGGTCCAGTCAAATCTGATCTGGAAATTGTAATAATGAATCTAAGTGTTTAAAGCTCGTACCATCAGTTTCTGTTGAAGATGGTTGTTGGAACATTGCTTGCTTTCAAAGAGAATGAGCATTTCATGAAGTTGTCTTTTTTATTCACCACCACAGGGGAAAATTTGAACAGAAATGTATTAACCAGGATACTTTGTTGGCACATCTTTACAACTTTGAACATGACCTGTGCATCTCTATTTTCGCTCAATATCGCTTCCTATTGATCATTGGAAACGAATACTTTAGCTTGCACTGTTAATATTTTATATAGTGGTAATACGTTTTCTGAAGGAACATTCTTAGTGCTTGGTACTAACATTTTGGTACGTCTAAGTAGAATGCTATATTACTACTATTCTATAGAATGAAAAAACTGTATATTCTTCCACATTTTGGATACAATTTTCACTTTCATCCTGCTTGTTATCGTGGTTTCTCGTTGGGGGTCTACTTACCCTGTATCTCCCTTTCCAGGGTCTTGTCGTCCCTGTTCTCCGAAATGCTGAGAACATGAATTTCGCTGAGATTGAAAAGGAGATAAATACTCTTGCGAAGAAGGCAGTTAATGGAACTTTGTCAATTGACGAAATGGCTGGAGGTTCATTCACAATCTCCAACGGCGGTGTTTATGGAAGCCTATTGAGTACACCTATTATCAACCCCCCTCAGGTACCATTTTAACCAGCAAACCTTTTTCCAATCTTTTTGAAATATTCTAGCACTTTTTTAACTGAATATTTGATTGTTGGGCTCCGAGTCTTACACGTTGAACTTTTTTGACAGTCTGCAATACTGGGTATGCATTCTATAGTGAGCCGTCCTATGGTTGTTGGAGGAAACATTGTTCCAAGGCCAATGATGTACATTGCACTGACATACGATCATCGGCTTATTGATGGGAGAGAGGCTGTCTTTTTCCTTCGTCGTATCAAGGATGTAGTGGAGGATCCTCGCAGGTTGCTTCTTGATATATGATTTTCATCAGTGCCCGTGTCTGATTACGTGATCTGCAGGTATACATGGGACTTGATACATTAAAATTTTTGTAATCTTGAATAAACAAGGAGTTGGAAAGTTTGTACTTTGTGTCCATTCTCCTCGTTAGCAAGTTCTTCAGTTGCGGCTACCCAAGTTTATTGGAGAGTTATCTTGTTGCAAACAATTTTTGTCAAGTTTTCATAGGAATCTTCTATCTAGTTCATACTGCAATTTTTGTGCTTTTAATCTAGTCGAAGAGATTCGACTTAGCCCTTAGCTTATTTGGGTTGTATTTTTGGATGATACTTCGTATAATATTGCTATTCTTCATAGATTCGGTTCTCTTATTGTATCTAAAAAAATATTATTACATTAGCTGCGTTGCATATTCGCCTCAAAGGCAAATTCATTCTAGAAGTGGAACCATTGCGTTTTTGTGAAACTGTATATGGTGAACCAAGAGGAGCTTGATTTGGTCCCCAGAGATTAATATTTTCATATATAAGAGCATTCATGGTGCGTGTAGTGCAAAGATTTCGTGAAGGAAAATGTGAAAAGATTAATATGGCACAAGAATTTCTTTGAGGAAAATATGGTTGAAAAAAAATATTATATTTGAATTAATGATTTTTGTGAATGGATTTTTTAGTGAACAAAGAGGGACTTATTTGAGTTCCTGTCTCATTGAATGGAAACATGCTCTCTCCAGCATCCATTCTTGCTGATCTAAACAAAATTGGCGCAAACATGGAATAGGTCGTGTCGACATGATGGAGACCTGAATCCATGGTGTGTACGAAACTCCAGGTGGGACCATGCCGTGTGCGAAACTCCTGGTGGGACCATCCTCTCTGGTGCAATACACACAGTTTAATCCCCCACCTTTGATCATGATATCTAGCAAGACTAAGACTACCTTGCCAAGATCTCGCTTACAAAGGTAAGTGGTTTGACCGTCTTCACAAATTTTTAGATGCTACCAACGTGATATTCTCAAAGAAGAATACTGGAATCGTAACTGTCAAATTATACGAAGGCATGGTTAGTATCACCGCGCCAAAGAGATGCTATAGCTTATACAGGCAAGATATCTTGTCGCTTGAGGGTGGAAATAGTATTCTTAATCTCACTCAAGATGTTTCTGATTGTGTTCCTGATCGCTAAATTTCGACGAGGCTAGTTTTGAACCGGAGCAGTGGATGGAGTTTTAATTTTCTTTTTAATATATTTTTTTTATTGAAATGAAAATTTATATGTTGGAGCACAAATTTTTAGTAGCACTTTTTGAAACTTTTAGGGGAGAGAAACGCAGGTGTCCGGCCCCCTATATTTGGTCAAATGGACGGATATTTGTCGGCCGAAAGAGCTAGCTGGACTTGGAGTCATGACCCATCAACGTTAAATGAGTCTGAGAAATATAAATGTTTTGGAAGCTTTAAAATTAAACCACCCTAATAGTCTATTTGCCTCAGTTGTATGCACTAAATTAAAACCATACTTTGGCAAACACCTAGATAAATTCGACGATAATTCTCTCATTTTTGTAAAGGTATCTTGCGGGCAGAATGTTAAGAATGTTTGTTGGGTTCCAAGTCCTCGGTCAACACTCCTTTTCTGATCTTATCAATGGCTCCTAGAGGAACAGCTCGCAAAGTATATACGCCGCAAACAAAGTACGCCATAAGCATATGACTAGATCTTCCTTTATTAGCATATGCTATGCGACTGTTTATAACAAGGAAGGATGCATCCCACTATAGGAAAATTTTTATTTGTAACGTAGCATCCGACTTTTTGTATGATTTGGTTTCCTTCGCCCAATTAGGCAATAAGCGTCGTAGATATGTGCCTAGCCCTTCGCTCTTTCAACTGCTACTGATGTAGAAGAAAAAAAAACTCATGGAGAAACAAATGCACTTGCTAAAGATTTAGAAAAGCAACTTGTTGCGAATCCCGTAAAAATGAAGAGATTGATTATAAGTGCATTCTAATATGCTATTGGTATATTTGTAAATAATTAATTTTGGCAAGGGCACTCTTGGTAAGCAAAATGGAGGAAAATTTTTCAGCCCGTCACACTTGTATGGTGTGTTTGGTACAAAGATTTATTGAAGTAAAATGTTACGGAAAAGAAACTATTATACTTGAATCAATGATTTTTTGTGAAAATATTTTTCTTTAATCACATTTTTTCTTGAAAAATATTTATACCAAATGGATCCTTGAAATAGCGTTAGATATGCATGTATATGCTCTTAAACGGGAAGAAAACTCCTTTGCTTCCCTGTAGAGTAACCAAGGCCCACAAATGAAAGCAAATTGTCGAGGATTATAAATCGAGGCCCGAGCCCAATAAGAGCCCGAGCTCGGCAATTTGAGAACGAGCTCTCGAGTTTGAGCTTGCTAGGCAAAGATCGTGACAAGCCGAGCTTGAGCCTAAGCCCGAACTAAAGTCAGAGTCTCATGATCACAGCCGAAAGAGTACCAAACTCGTCTCAGCTGGGCTCGGCAAGACATACTAAAATAGTGACGTGTAGACTTATTTGAGAAATTATTATATTTGGTCTTGTTGACTTCAACCTCCGTGAGCTCAAAATCTCTCTCTCTCTCTCTCTCCCAACACAGGAAGATGTACAGAACGAGGGGGTCAAGTTGGGCTTGCTGTCCGTACACCACAGACGCCGACGATGGCGTCATCGCCGACATGGCCGGTTCGATCCTGGCCGTAGAGCGTCTCCTGAACTACCGGTTCAGGGACAGGAAGCTTCTAGAAGACGCGCTGACCCACCCGTCGTGCGCCGAGTCGGAATCGTACCAGCGGCTCGAGTTCGTGGGCGACGCGGCTCTGGGGCTGGCCGTGACCAATTACGTGTACTTAGCGTACCCGGGGCTCGATCCCGGGCAGCTCTCGCTACTCCGAGCCGCTAATATTAGTACCGAGAAGCTCGCGCGTGTAGCGGTGAAGCACAGGCTCTATCGGTTCGTCCGACACAATGCCCTCGGACTCGACGACAAGGTAACATTTTACTCAATTTTTTACCTACATTATCTAATTGGATTTGATGTAACATATATACACGTATATATATGTATATAAAGTGAAATTTACGCATTTTGACTCCTAATTTGTAATTGAGGAATGCACGATCCTAACCTGCAGAAATATTCAAGTTAGGGTGTTTCTTGATCCGTTACTTATTTATATTTATGTATTAATAATAATTGGGAGGTGGGGGTGCTGGGGAGAGCGAGAGTTAATTTGCAGGGTGTATTCATCTGGTTAAATTAAGCCATTTGTATTTTGGTTTATTAGGGGTTTCTGTTCCATTTTTAGACTAGGGCTTGTTGGGTAGCAAAATTTACTAAAGAGATCTAGTATTTTTTTTCCTTCTGGATTTAGAAAAAAGTTGGATGCATAGAACTTAAAATTTTTGCTTTTTTAGGTTAAAAAACCAATTTTTTAGAAAAGAGAAAAGAAAGAATAGTTTGAGCCTAAAAGTTGAAATCAAACAAGCATTGCCTTGTTGATGAGGTAATGTTGTTATTATTATGATGTATTTGATTATTATAAAATTTATGGGAGTGGAATGAATTGGGGTTCTAAACTACAATAATGAGAATGGGATATTAGTTATTTATTATTTATGAGAATAAAATAGTTAGTATTCTTTTATTTAATTAATGAGCCTATGTGTTTAGGTTATTGTTAAACAAACTACTAGAGCTAGTATTTTTATTATTCAACCTTTGTAATAGTTTAATGGCTTATTATCTATTAATGAAATGAGAAAAATTTGAAATGGAGAGTGGTTAGTTTCTATTGCACGTTCTAACAGTATGAGTTAGATAAGTGTCTCGTGTACCATGGTCATGATATTGATCCCTAATTTAGGATCAATGTTTCGAGGCTTATAGTTTACAAATGAATTACCTAACTCATGTTGTTAGAACGAGCTATACAAGGTAAACACTATCTGTTTTAAACTTTTCTCATTTCATTTATGGATAAGAAAGACTAACTAATACAATGCTTAAATAGTAAAAAGGCTAGCGCTAATGAGCTTGCAATAATCTAGGCATATAGGCTTATTAAATACTTAATTAAACACTAATCAGATTATTCTTACATAAATTGGGATTTGATACGGTGATCCCTTGAGCTAGAGAGCCAGTTTTCATCCCAGTGCTATTTTTAAGTTTAGAGAATCTAGTGTACTCATTCCCTAAGTTCCAATCCCTAGTTTGTATTTTAGAGTTGTGAGGTGTAGAGCGTTAAAAATTTAGGGGCTTATGATAGATATGCCTATGGGAATGCCCTCAGGACACTCACCATTTACGTATTCTCTACCCTTTTAAATTAATCTCCATCCCTCTAAAAGGTTATAATATTATAGTGCTCTTTCCATTTCCCTTAAACTTGAAAATGGTACTGGTATCGATAGTAATTCCTTACCGGCACCGTATGTTAATTGAGGATTAAATAGTGTTCTAAACTACTGGTTGAGGTTTTTTGTGTTCAATCCTAAAATTTAAGTTATCAAGGGACAACATCCATGGACATATGTTTTGATATGGCAAATCTAAATCATTGGATTCAAATTAACCCAATGGATGAAGTGATTGGAATAGATCTAGCCATTGAATTAATTTGACTCCAATAATTTAGATTAGGCGTGTCAAAAATTGTGTCAAAACTTGTGTTACTGGATCCCATCCCGTGATCAATTTAGGATACTGGTGGTATGAGAATTGCAGGGGCATTTTTGTGTTTTCAAAATTAGGTCTTATCTGGCAGTAAACACTGTAGTCTAAGACTCCTTTAAAAATTTAATCTTTTTTTATCTGTGTGCGGGAGAAATATATTAGCAGGTTCTACTGATTTGGTTAAAATTGTAGTGACTTTTATTTTTGGTTATTTAGGGTGTTTCATTAGAATAAAAGTTTGTGGCTTTACTATTATTTCCTGGACTATTGTATTTAGTTGTTGTGAAGTTTATGGGATTTGAATGAATTTAGGGGGTGGTGTTGTGCTTTCGTAATTAGGTTTCTTATATGATAATTACTGCAGTTTGCGGTGAAAACTCAGCCTTTCTTTGTGTGTGTGAAAAAAGTATATTCGTAAGTTGTATTCATTTGGCTAAAATTCAAAAAGAAAATCGTCTGGATTATTTAGGGGTGTTAGTTTCATTAGACTACATAGTTTGTGGCTATAGTATTTCTGCTCGGACTATCAGCCCAAAGCTCTAGTTACACATACATACAGTATTTTGTTATCGTAAAGTTTATGGGATTGGATTGATTTAGGGGGCGTTGTTTTGCTTCAACATTATGTGTCTTATATGGCAACTACTTAGCCCATGGTGAAAAAGTTTAGTCCTTTGTCTGTGTGAGTGCACAAGGCATATTTGCAAGTGGTATTCATTTGGTTAAAATTCAAAGGATTTTATCTCGGGTTATGTATGATGTTTGTTCCGTAGGACTAAATTGTTTGTGGCTGGACATATTGATATATACATTTGCTTGTTTATTGTTGAAAAACTCGTGGGAGTAGAATGAAATTTGCACTGTTGTGCTTTCGAAATTAGGTGTCTCATTTGACTGCTACTGTAGTCTACGGTATCAGTCCCGACACTACACTGACATATAGATACATGTATTAAGTATTTAATTATTTAAAAACTCATGGGGTTGGAATAAAATTTTCTATTTTTATATTTTAGATGCCGGAGTACATAGTACTTTTATTTGTTGGTTATATTCATTTGGTTAAAATTCGATATTTATATCAACTTGCTTAGGGGTATTTGTTCTATTAGACTCAATTTTTGTGACTGAATATCATTCCCAAAACTCTATTTACATATAGATACATGTATATGTATTTAATTGTTGAAAAGCTTATGGAAGTGGAAATGAAATTTGGCGGCGTTGTATTTATTTGCAGGTTGTATTTATTTGGTTAGTACAGGAGATATTTGTTTTTTGTTATTTAGGGGTGATTTTTCCATTCGACTAAATAATCTTGGACTGGAATATTATTTACTGGACATAGTCCCAAGAATGTCATGACTAGTTTTTTTTATTATTAATTGTTTATAAAGATAAAAGTGAGACTCATCCAGCTTATAGCTTCTAGTTATTTTGGTCCAAAAAGCAAAAAGTTCCCAAAGAAATAGACGAAAGAATTGAGCTTTAATCTTGCAACCCATAGCCTAGTATGTGGTGTCAACTTTTCGATTCCATCAAACCTAAAAGTTTAAGGTTTTAAAGACGTGGTATGCTTTTGTTGGGACCATAATAAATATATCATCAATATTAAAATGTTATGACTAAAAAAAACTTAAATTGCTTTATATGTTGTTTTGAAGAGATACAAAATTTGTCTGTGTCACGAACATGTAAGTATTGTTAGGCATGTGTACAGATTTATGTTTATTGTGATTAGGTCACCGAGTTTGCATCGGCAGTAGAAAAGGAAGACGAGACAGTGGTGTACGGAGGGGTGATGAAGGCGCCAAAAGTTCTGGCTGACATTGTCGAATCCGTGGCAGCTGCTGTTTACGTCGATTGCGAATTTGATTTGCAGGCTCTTTGGGTGGTAAGTATTCGTATTGATGACAAAAGAAATTAGTTTTTAAGATCTTTCCAATTCGGTTGAGGCAGTATGAAGTAAATTTTTCCGATTAAAAAGAAAAGGATAATGTTGCAAAAGGGGAGGTACAACATTATTGTTAGTTTTCTCTCGATACAATTCCAATAATGAGCAATGCTTTGCACATTTCTGGGCCAACGAACAAGTCTTTCATTGTGTCTCATCAATAATTTTGCTGATTTGGCACATTATGGAGCATATGTTTGTGCACCTGCAAGGCCTCAAGCTTGATAATTATACTTTACAAGTAAAGTACTTGTCGAAATAAAGGAAGATGAGTAGTGGATGAGAAAAGTACGTCTTTTACTTGCAACTACTTTAGTGTACGGGTGAGTTCTCTCTCCATTTTTCTCGTATGAGTCTTATTTCAACAATAGAGGAAAGGAAACATGAAAGAATGTCTTTTGGGAATTTGTTGAACCATGCAAATATTAATCAAACCAGTTCCAGTTTTCCTATGCTGCAAGTATCTTTGGTTGCTCAAATCCGATTTTGTTTTCACTAAACTTGATGATAGTAATTTGTGACCATTATTTTGACACACATTATAATTAATCTCTCTCCGTCTTGTTTTCTTGTCGCATTTCTGATTTGATGCAGGTTTTTAGGGGCTTATTGGAGCCTATCGTCACGCTCGACATGGTCAACCAACAGCCGCAACCGATCACCACGCTTTTCGAGGTGTGCCAAAAGGACGGAAAGCAACTGGATATCAAACACGAGAGGAACGGAGAGAGGAGCGTTGCGAGTGTTTATGTGGACGGCCAATTAGTCGCATCAGGTTCATCGGGCCAGAAAATTAATGCTAAGCTTCATGCTGCGGAAGCGGCTCTGCAGAAGTTGTCTCAAGATGTTACCAATGAGGACACGTGTATAGAAGTATATAACGGTGTCGGCGGAACATATGAGATCGAAGGAGCAAAATCAAAGTTGCACGAGCTTTGTGGCAAGAAGAGATGGCCAAAGCCAATTTACAAGTAAGTGCCTTTGGGTGCTGAACTTTCATTGCTAAAACACATACATTTTTTTAGTTCTTTCTTACAAAAGAAATAATATGGTAAAAGCAAGTAATTTATAAGGATCCCTGCAATGTCCTCCAATATCTGATCCCAAAAAAAGGAAAATTTTACATGTTTTCCGATAGGATCCTATAATCCTATATATATATATGTAACACCATGCCAAATGAAGTTTGGAGGTCATTATGGAGATCCTTACCAAGTACTTTTATATTCTTAGCTGAGGGATCAAACCTGCACATTTTTTGCATCTTTTTGTTCTTAATATGTTTTTTTCTTGTGATGTTTGCAGGGTTGATAAAGAGTTGGGTCCTGCTCATGATAGAAAGTACGTGTGTTCAGTCCAGATCGACACCGTAGATGGAGTTCTCTTCGTGTCGGGAAACCAGAAGACTAGGGTGAGGGATGCTGAAAGCTCGGCCGCTTCGCTAATGATCTATGGCTTGAAGGAAGCTGGATATATTTAAAATGATTTTTTGTGATCATATTGTAATCTTGTAGAATTCTGACAACGGTTGTTAGTCCTTTGTTGTGTTGGTAGATTTAGGTGTTAGATTTTGTAATCGTCGTGTTCTAAGTCATCGTCGGAACAAATTACGTCTACAGGTTTCGGTGGTGTTCACAATTAGCTTGGATTTGTTTCTCCATCCAATGGTTTGAAAGTCATTAAAAAAGAAATGGAGTTTAATTTCTTAAAAGTAGAAACTCACACCCACACGCAAGAATTAAAGCTGAGACAAGCTAATTTACCTTTTTTGAAAGAAAGTGGAATTTGATTTCTTAAAAATAGAAACAAGCACACAGGAATTAAAGTAGAGACAAGTGGGTTATCCTTTTTCTAAAGAAAGAGGTAATAAAGGTCAAAAAGGATAAGTGTACAAAGTTCCATGTCAAGTTTTCAAGAACATATGCAAGCAACTGATCAATCAGCAATGGTGGTGGTTTTGGGGCTGACAAAGGCGTGCATAGGGTGGTTCATTGCACCCATATATTTGCGGTGTGAATCTGTTAGATAGATCCGTTTCCGTTCCGCTGTAAAACTGTACTCGCATTTTCTCCACAATTATGTCGCGTGGATTTTTGTCTGAATATCAGACCCACGATCTAAGTTAACTTACAATAGAGATAAATCAACTAATCTTTCCCAATTATTAAAAAAATGTCATTTGATCTCATTTTTTAAAGGATTAGTAGATTTACCTTGAAGGTCAGTCTAACTTGCTGTTCTTTCAACATTCACGCCTCTTGGTGTAATGTAAAAAGCTCCAAACTAATCTCCTCGCGTTGATCTATTTTTTCACGTAACTGAGTGATTTCACCTTCGAGCTCTACAACGCGGTGATCCATATCAAGTAACTGGACAACTTCTCTCTATAACTAGTCTTCTCGTTCATTAGTTTTTTGCTTCTTCTCCAAGGCTTCGTTAGTAAGCTTTTGCACCTGTCCTAACTGACGACAATATCTATGACCTCGGCATTTATTTATCAGTTTTATTAAGAAAGTCCTTTCCCTCAAAGTAAGCTACATTACGTTCTAGTTCCATTGCACGAGATTATAGTAGCTCTGCATGAGATTATAGTACCTCAACCCAAGATTAGAGTACCTCAACATGTGATTATAGTACCTAAGCAATAAATTTGAGTAACTTAGCACAAGATTATAGTACCTCAGAACGAGTTATAGTAACTAATCATGACATTGTAGTACCTCACCAGGAGATTTGAGTACCTCACTACGAGATTTCAGTATATCGACATCGGATTAGAGTACATTAACACAAAATTTGAGTACATCAGCAAGAGGTTATAATACCTTAGCACCAGATTTGAGTAATTCAGTGCTAGATAGAAGTAACTTAGAACAAGATTGGAGCATCACACCATGAGTTTGAGTACTCACCACGAGATTTCAGTGCCTCGACACGAGATTATAGTGCCATAGCCCAAGATTTCAGTACCTCAGCAAGATATTATAGTACCTTGGCAGGAGATTTGAGTAATTCTACACTAGATTGGAGTAACTCAAAACTATATTAGAGTATCTCAAAATGAGATTATAGTAACTTAGCACAAGATTTGAGCACCTCAACACGAAATTAAAATACCGATTTTAGTTAATAATATTTATGGAGTGAAAGGAGAGAAAATATATTAACTATTTAAATATAACAGTGAAATGATGTTACATGAGAAAAAAAATTATTAATTTTATATGTTTAAGAAATAAATAATAATTATTTAAATTTAAATAAAACTACTAGATAATTTAATATAGAGTAACAAATGATATTATTTAACTTTTGATCATATAAACTAGGAAATAAATGACTTAAACATATTAACTTTTGATCATATAAACTAGGAAATAAATGACTTATACATAAACATTTATTATTAAAAATTGAGTTGGGACCCGGGCGGGGGCGGGGGATTTGTTGTTTTAACCATGGTTTGACCGGACAAAAGAAAAAAGAGGAATTTTTAAAATTTGAATTAAAACAAAATGACCTAAGTTATCCACAATATTATTTGTGTTTATTCTAACCTTTATTAAATAGTCTAGGGCAATATTGATAATTTTTTGAGTTTGACAATAATTTAATATAAAATACGCAATTATTTTTAGAAAATCTGAAGAGAAAAACATTGGCCATTATTTTTAGATAATTTGAGAGCTACAATTTTTTTATCTTGAAAATAATTTGGCATAAAGAATGCAATTATTTTTAAATAATTTAAGGAGGAAAATATGGCTATTATATTTAGATAATTTGAGAGATAGCTACTTATAATAAGAGCACTTGCACCAGCTTATCTAAACAAATTATCTATTTTACAGTATGAAAACCATTATTTCTATTTTACAGATTATCTATTCAACTACTTCCCACAACAGATTATTTAAAATACAGATATCTAAAATACAATTTATTCATACAACAGATTAT
>MKEJ01030931.1:0-12890 GCA_001753735.1 Embelia ribes
CATCTATGGATTGCAAGTGATGGGAAATTGAGATGCAAATGGTGATAATGATATGCAAAAAGGAAAAAAAATGTTTTTTTATTATTAAATAATTATTAAAATCATTGTTTGATATATGTTATGGTGAACTGTTCTTTCCCAATTCAAGAGTCGTACTGTAGCCCTTTTTCCTAATTTAGAAGCAGTGAATAGTTTTAGAGATTCTGGAGTCTTTATTTTGCTCCATTCATAAAATTAGAGATGAACTAGCATAGAAAGGCTGCTGAGAATGCCCTTACATATAAAATTGAATATGAAAAAAAGTCAAAAAAATTAAATAATTATGTGATTATGTTTAATTTTTATATAATATCAAAAAATAGTTATATCGTAGTTATAAATTTATTTAGTAGTAGTAAATACATAAAGAAAATAACAAATTTCCTAAATTAGAATTTTGGTTGCATGATAAGCATATTCCAATTTTTTAAAAGATGAAAAACTAAATAGAAGTAGCATTTTACAAAATAATAATATAATTTATTTTTTATGCGCCCAGGCGGACAATAAGCAAATAAGCTCAAAGGCCATTTTTGGTACATTTCATACAACTTAAACCTCATTTACATACAATTAATGTCTTATCATTATTAATTTATAAAAATATTGTAACGAGATTACAAATCAGTTAAATTTACTCTTTATTGAAATTTAAGTTGAGAATTATATTAATCATAAGCTAAATAGTAAAAATTTTGATATAAAATTAAATTTTATTATTCAAAAATTTGAATTCTTTTAAATGCATAAATTTGTTTATAGTTTTGGTATTTTCTATTTAATATTTTTCTTTTACTTTAGCATAAACTCTATCAAATAAAAATGATAATCTTAATATATCCATAACGAAAGGAAAGGAAAAATGGTCAAAATGATCTATTTGATGATACATTGAGACCTAGGGGACGAAATTGATAAAAATTGGAATTTTGGGACTAAATCAATAAAAGGATAAATCTTGTGGTGTTTTTGATAATTGCCCTTGTTAAAACCAATTCCTTAGACATGATTCACCAACAACTATTGTTTAGTGTGTATTTGCATTGGTGGTCTAGTATGTCCAATGATCCATTGTTTATTACAATGCACTATCATTAGAGTTCTATGGTCGCAACAATTTAAAAAATGTTTGAACTTTTCTATGAATAGTGTTTTCTTTGAACTCAACGTCTCTTTTCTTTGAACTCAACTTCCCATTTTATACCCCTAGTTGTTTAACTTGTTCTTTGCATGGTGTAGATTTTTTAGTTTACCTTTCATCTCCTTTGATAATTTATTGGCTTATATATCAATGACAGTGTAGTATTTAATGTCTGTTCCAACTAACAAGCCAATTATACTAGGTTAGTTGCTACAGGAGTTGTACATGTATATATATATTTTTTATTTTTTTGTGTGTGTATGTTTGGATTTACAGATTTACATTGGCATCTTTCTAGACTAACTATTAGCATGTTCTTTTTGAATGAGGAAGCATTCCGGTTATAAACTTTAGAAACTCGCCTGCACCCGGTATTCGCCTGTGTTGTAGGCCACTAAACTTTGACGTCCTAGTTATAAATGGTTATGTGCCTTTTCCATGTCGTGAGTGTTTGCATATTCTCAATGGGTTTAAATTAGTGAAATTGGTTGTAATATTATATATGATTGCTTGAAGCAGGTTGTGATAGCTGTTTGTTTTGACTGACTAAAATGGGAGGAGGTTTTAAAGTTATGCATTTGGTTCGGCCATTTTTATCATTTCTTCCCGAAGTTCAGAGTGCTGACAGGAAGATTCCATCAGAGAGAAGGTCATATATGCTGTCATCTCCCTTTTCATTTTCTCGGTTTGCAGTATTATTCCCCTGTATGGCATACACTCTACAATTGGTGCAGACCCTCTCTACTGGATGCGTGCTATTCTTGCATCAAGCCGTGGAACTGTGATGGAATTGGGGATCACACCGATTGTTACTTCTGGCTTGGTTATGCAACTCTTGGCTGGGTCAAAGATTATCAAAGTGGACAACAATGTCCGGGAGGATCGTGCACTTCTGTGGGTATCCCTAATCTTTTAGTTTTACACCTCACGAATTCTGTTGCCTATTCTTTTAGTTCGCCCAGAAATTGCTTGGAATCCTTATCGCGGTTGGTGAGGCTGTTGCCTATGTTCTGTCTGGGATGTATGGCAGCGTTGGCCAACTCGGGGTTGGAAATGTTATTCTCATTATTGTCCAACTTTGCTTTGCGGGTATTACCGTTATATGCTTGGATGAACTTCTTCAGAAGGGATATGGTCTTGGTTCAGGGATATCTCTTTTCATAGCCACCAATATCTGGTTTGTTGCAATGCCATTTATGAATTTTTTTAAGCATAATTGATAGCTTCCCCTTCTTTTGGGTAACGTATAGCACTCTGAACTTCCGATTATTTTTAAGTGAGAATATAATCTGGAAAGCCTTTAGCCCCACAACTATCAATAACAGGTGTGGTGCTGAATTTGAAGGGGCTGTTATTGCTTTGTTCCATTTACTGATAACCAGGACAGAAAGTTCGTGCTCTCAGGGAGGCTTTCTATCGGCAAAATCTTTCAAACGTTACTAATCTGCTAACCACAGTCTTGATCTTCCTCGTTGTTATCTACTTCCAAGGCTTCCATGTTGTTTTGCCTGTGAGGTCTAAAAATGCACGTGGACAACTGGGATCTTACCCAATTAAGTTATTCTACACCTCGAACATACCCATCATTCTTCAGTCTGCCCTTGTTTCCTATCTTTATTTCATCTCGCAGGTACAGTATGTATTTGAAACGGAAGAATTTTATTTTTCTCTTTACTTCTGTGAAGTTATTGCTTACCACACTTTCTGAGATTTCAGTTGTTATATAGGAAGTATAGTGGAAACTTCATTGTCAATCTTTTGGGTAAATGGAAGGAATCTGAGTATTCGGGCCAGTCTATCCCAGTTGGTGGTCTTGCTTGCTATGTCACAGCGCCGTCAAGGTAAATTTGCATTTCTATCTTCTTACTGTATGAATCACCACAATTCACTGTACTATATTACTTGTATGTTATTTTTGTGCTGCATGATTTATCTTCTTTGTGGCTTTTCCCCTTGTCTTGTTTATACTGGTGTATAGTTTGTGCTCCCCAATCTTATTTCGGCTTGGCAGATATGGCAAAAAATCCTTTTCATGCTCTCTTCTATTTAGTGTTCATGCTGACAGCCTGTGCGCTTTTCTCGAAGACATGGATTGAAGTTTCTGGATCATCTGCTAAAGATGTAGCCAGGCAGCTTAAGGTACATTGTAATAATCTTTTGGATTTTCATATGCAATTAATCTATTAAAGTTGGTTCTAAATGTGCTAGGAACATGAGAAGTGCATATTAGTACTATTTCTTTTATAAGTATTGGAATCTTTCTTCTAAATGACACATTCTACAGAATGCATTTTATATGTGCATTGGTTGGTCCTTTAATCGATAAAATGACATGATGTTGGGTAGGGATAAAAGAGAAATTGGGTGGAGAATAGAAGGGTCACGGAAGAAGTAGACGTTAGAAGTAAGGCGGTAGGGATGGAGACTAGAGGGGAGGCGGATAGGATGAAGACTGGAGGGTGGAGAATCGAAGGAAGGCAGTAGAAGTGGAGACTAGAGGAGAGGCAGGTGGAATGGATACTAGAAGAGAGTCATCGATAAGTTATTTTTGCAGGTCATATAGTTTTGAATATTTTGTAATATGTGCATGGATATTTTTGTAGAAGCAACAAATGGTGATGTCCGGACATATAGATTAAAATTTGCAGAAGGAATTGAACCGTTGCATTCCTACTGCTGCAGCCTTTGGTGGAATGTGCATCGGTGCCTTGACCCGGGTTGGCAGATTTTATGGGGTGCCATTGGCTCGGGGACCGGTATCTTGCTTGCTGTCTCAATCATATATCAGTACTTCGAGACATTTGAAAAGGAGAAAGCTAGTGAACTAGGATTCTTCGGCTTTTAAGCACCAATCTCCTTTGGTTACGACCGATTGTAATGCCTAGTGGTTACGGTTATCAACTTAGGCTTAAACTTCTTTTGTGCTACGAGTCTAGCTACTGCAGTTAGCCGTTCCTTGTGAAATTTTGAAATCTCGGGTAATATTTGAATGTTAATTGCACCACGAGTGACAATTATTTTGCTCCATTAACTGACTCTCTGTCACCTTTTTTCCTCGACTTGAGAGAGATGTACGAGTCACAGTATGCGAAGGGTAACAATAAATGTCGCGTCTGAATGTCAGTCTTTTTGTTTTTTTTTTTTTGGGTAAGTACCGTAGGTTGGCGGAATCCTGTTTATTACCAGTGACAAACTATGCATGTCAAGCTTTATTAGTTTCATAACCGACCAATAAAACTATTGATTAACCTATGAACATGAGCTCCTCAAGTCTTGTACGAACGGTCATTTGAGAACATGCATTGTTAAAACTCACTCCCTTCATTTCCTTTAAATTGTTTTTTTAATTAGAAAACCAGAAAGGCATTAAATATTAATTTTCCTATTTAATTTCTATTATCTTGCTAGAAGAGAGTATGAGTAGCACCAAAGAGAAGATTAATAGAGACCAATTTAACAAGGAAAAAGAGTGTCCGACGTACTTGTAAGTGGTGTAAGGGTAAGAAGTTCATTTTTAACAATAAAAATATAATTTTATAATAAATAATTTTGGGAGCGATTTTGTAATTTCATTTACAAAATTCTATTTTTTTTTCACTAAAACGGATACCTCATCATCCTTACACTATGCTCTTTTCCCAGTTAGTAAAATGCACTCAATATTCTCTTTTGTTGGGGGTGGGCATTTTATTTATTTTTGAACCGAACCACTGAACCAAACTTGGTTCGGTTTTAAAATCAAACAAACAGTCTGGTTCGATCTTTAAACTTAAAAAAAAAACGGTTCATTCGTGTTATCGGTTTGGTTTACAATTTGAGATATAATGGTTCGATTCAGTTTAAACCGAACCGAACCGAACCGAAATATAAAATTACGAAAATACCCATAATATATATATTTTTTCCTCCACAATCCTAACACCCACCCACCCCACACAATCTCACCTATCCCTTTCGTCACTCTCTCTGATCTTAGTTATATATATAAACACCAATTTGTATATAAAAAAAATATATTGTATATAAATATAATACATTGTATATATACTCTCTTGTCTCCTGGTTCTCACTCTCAGATCTTATAGTTATATATTATATATATATACACAAACTCACTTATGATTTGCATATCTAGATATCGATTTGATTAAGTATTATTTTTTAATTTTTAAAAAGATGATAGTTTAACTTTTTTCTGTTGAATTTTTTTTCAAAAACTAATTTTATTTTTAACTATATATATATATTTATTTATTTAATAGTTTTTATTTGAAAGGGTTCGAACCTAACCGAACCGGTCCAAATTTGGTTCGAACCAGTTTGGTTTTCTGATGTCCATGTTTATAGTGCCCCAACCCGAAAAAGTGAAGTCAATTAAAAAAGGGATGGAAGGAGCAGCACTACAGCTACCACATAACTTTCATAAACCTCAAAAATAACAACATAATACACATTGCAAAGTTAAATTCCAAAATTTTAGACAATGTTACCAAAAGTTCTCTATGATACAAAAAGAGAATGGACTGCAATGCAATAAAGTTTCGTGTTGCAACGAGGCAATGAAACTAAAATGTGATGGGGAACTAATTGTCCGCCTATACGCCCATCAATAATACAAGCTCAAACTTCAGCTGAGCACGGTTGATCCGATCATGGTGATGACTTCTCATCAGAGAGAGAGAGAGAGAGAGAGAGAGAATCAGTGTCGCTTCACACTCTCTCCTCTACGCTGTTACACTCCGCACTCAACATTTATACATACATACATACATACATATATATATTATTCTTTCAGCCATGGGTATAGCTACCAAGCTCCAGCTCATCGACCTCCGCTCCCCCTTCCTCACCGGCTCATCTCTTAACTCTCGCAAGCTCAATCTCCGCCCAAACCCTAACCATGATCGCTCAATCAAAATCAACAACTCCCTATTCAGAACCCCCAAAAAACCAAACCCTAGATTAATCTTGAAGGCTGTCGCCGTTGAAACAGCTGTCGCTGAGGCCGATATCGAGTCGCTGTTTTCTGAAAACCCGAAAGAGGAATTTAGTAATTATAAAAGGAATAATAATAAATCGAGCAGCGGGGCGTCGAGCGTGTCATCGGGTGTGAGGCTAGAGAATGTGAGTAAGAGTTATAAGGGTGTGACTGTGCTAAAAGAAGTGAGTTGGGAGGTTAAGAAAGGAGAAAAGGTCGGGTTAGTAGGTGTGAATGGGGCAGGAAAAACAACCCAGATGAGGATTATTGCGGGTTTCGAAGAACCCGACTCGGGAAATGTGATTAAGGCTAAGCATAATATGAAAATTGCGATGTTGAGCCAGGAGTTTGAGGTGTCGATGACTAGGACGGTGAGGGAGGAGCTGATGAGCGCGTTTAGGGAGGAGATGGAGGTGGCGGGGAGGTTGGAGAAAGTGCAAAAGGCGATCGAGGGGTCGGTGGACGATCTCGAGATGATGGGGAGGCTGTTGGATGAGTTTGATTTGCTGCAGAGGCGGGCGGAGGCGATAGATTTGGATGAGGTGGATGTCAAGATTAATAAGTTGATGCCGGAGCTAGGGTTCTCAGCGGAGGATTCGGATAGGCTGGTGGCTTCGTTTAGCGGCGGGTGGCAAATGAGGATGTCCCTTGGGAAGATTCTGCTTCAGGTATATATGTTGATTTGGAACTATATTCATTGTCATGTTATTTAGTTGATGAAATTGAAGTGTGAAATTTGCTTTTGTTTTTAGATGTCCCTGCTATTTAAAATCCTTGTAAGAAGCTGTCTTTGGTTCTTGAAGTAGTTCTTGACCTCAACTAATGGTGTTTGTAAAAGTAATATTTTTTTTAGTTTAATATTGTTCTGAGCACGATGAACTCAGCTACACTCTAATGAAATGTATACTACAACTATTCTAACTTAATAATTGTTGAACTGTTTGGATAGAAGCAAAATGAGAATTGTGAAATATGAATAGTTTCCATGAAGGACATCATTCACAGATCTTCTGTAGATGATTGGGTTGTTTCCCATGTACCGGTGGATACATGTTACTCCGTTATCTAGTGACATAGTAGTTTTTTCTAGCCAAATTTTAAGGTTATATGTGAATAAGGGTTCTCGTCGTAGATCTGTAAAGTTGCTCTATTGCGACATTGGGATCCTGTTTCCAACTTTGAACTCTGGAAACAGCCTCTTCGTGCATAGGCTTGAGATTGCACACACATCACCTCTCCCCAGACTTCATTGTGCAGGAGTCTTGTGTTTGGTTGCCCATTTTAACCGTTACTATTTCTTATAATTTGAACTATCTACTATGCTCTAAAGCTGTTGCCTTCACCACACCATACGTGTCTTATATTTTTTATTGTCATTTATGATACTAAGTCTTATAATTGATGTCTGAGACTTGATCTTGTACAGGACCCAGACTTGCTACTATTGGATGAACCCACGAATCATCTCGATTTGGATACGATTGAATGGCTGGAAGATTATCTGAATAAACAAGATGTACCTATGGTCATCATATCTCACGACAGGGCATTTCTTGATCAACTATGTACAAAAATTGTGGAAACCGATATGGGGGTATCCCGGACATACATGGGAAATTATTCTGAATTTATTGTTTCCAAGGCAACTTGGATTGAAAATCAGTATGCAGCATGGGAGAAGCAGCAGAAGGAAATTGAGCACACAAAGGACTTAATAAGCAGATTAAGTGCTGGTGCGAATTCTGGCCGGGCATCGACGGCTGAGAAGGTGTGGCGGGACCTGTTATTGTTAATGTCTAATTCTTTTATTTGCAAAAAGGAGGTCTGGAACAAGAATTTGTTATCTGAAAATAAGTCGCGAGGGCAATAAAATTTTTCTCATTTGCATTTTATTGAAGTTAAAACGCATTTTGTTCTTATTCCCATATTAAAGCTTTAAGTTCAAATATGACATGAAGACACTTAATAGTCCTAAGAAGGTCATGTTTTTCTTGTTTTTGGATAGTTTTCATACACACACACACACACATACATGCATACATTCATAATTTGTGGGTGATTCCTGTATCTTGCTATCCTACAGTAAGTATTATATGGTTTCTGCTGCGAGCTGTGTTCTTTACTTCTTCTGGCGAAGTTATTCTTGATCTTTGTCCAGTAAGAGTTCCATTTTGTCTTACAAATAGTTAAACCTTTTTATTTTTTTCTGAAAATAGAAACTTGAGAAACTTCAAGAGGAGGAACAAGTTGACAAGCCATTTATAAGGAAACAAATGAAAATCAGATTCCCTGAGCGTGGAAGGAGTGGAAGATCTGTTGTGAAGATTAAGAATCTCGAGTTTGGATATGGGGATGAGGTAAATGTCATTATGAACTGGATGATTAGTCTAGCGAGGTAGCTTTCTGTTTTTCATCACTTTCTAATCATGACATTTTTTTGACAGGCTCTGTTCAAAAATGTTAATTTTGAAATTGAAAAGGGTGAGAAGATAGCCATCATCGGGCCGAATGGTTGTGGAAAAAGCACTTTGCTTAGACTTATTATGGGTTTAGAGAAGCCAAGAGGTGGGGAGGTTATGCTTGGAGAGCATAATGTTTTGCCAAATTATTTCGAACAGAATCAGGTACTTGGCTATCTTCACATGCGCTTTTGTATTCTTTTTCTGTTAAAATTTCTGAAAAGCATGTTGTTTTTTGAATCTTCAAAAGTTATCTGTTCTTTTTTTCTTGTTTTCATTGTTTGGGTTGTATATGACATTGAAAATGGAATGCCAAATTTGTTGTTGCATTTTCGGTTTTGCTTGAATATTTATGCGTTTTGTGCAATAACGTTAAGATTTGGTGCCAATATCTGTGGCATTTCCATGTCTTTAAGGTTGTCCTTTTATTTGATGGACATCTGTTCTATCTCAGGCTGAGGCACTTGATTTGGATAAGACTGTGCTTGAGACTGTAATGGAAGTTGCTGAAGACTGGAGAATGGATGATGTAAAAGGTCTTCTTGGGCGTTGTAATTTCAAAGCTGATGTGCTTGATAGGAAGGTCTCCCTCTTGAGTGGTGGTGAGAAGGCAAGTACTAGTAACTAATTTACTTCTTATCGCGCATTAAGATGAATTAGCAGTTGCTTTACATATGTACTTTTTATTCTGAAGCTTCAATGTAGTTATTCTATAATGGCTTTATGGTTGGTTCACTGGATTAGTAGCTTTTGAACCAAATAGCTATGTTGCCTAACTACTTGGAGCTTGTTTATGCGATTTCTGTTTATAAATAGTTCTAGAACATGAGTTTTATGCAAAAATTTCCAAAATTGTTGTTGGCACAATTACTATAAGGCTTATTGATCTAGCTTACGGTCTGTTTGGTTGGGTACTCTTTTGGTTTTCTGGACCCAAGTAACTTGTTTTCTGGAAGCTATAAGCTTTTGTTTGTTAGTTTTAGAGTATTGAACAAAAAGTATGTGGTACTCTTTAGAGAACCTAATACCTAGAATTCGTAAATTGTAAGAACTGACCCAAAAATACGTGTTCTAGAGCCATTTTCTGCAAAGTGCAAACCCATATATAAAACCAAATTCGAAGGTCCCTTGGTCATCCTAATGAGTGAAACACGGTTCCGTCTTAATCACGAAGCTAACATATGAACCTTAATAGGAAATAGTTTCTAAAGAATAACTTTTACTTGCTTATTATGATTGATTATTAACCTTTCATTGTGTGTTGAATTTAGGCACGCCTTGCATTTTGCAAGTTCATGGTAAAGCCTTCAACCTTGTTAGTTTTGGACGAGCCGACTAATCACTTGGATATACCGACAAAAGAGATGCTTGAGGTTTGTGTTCTCTTCTTGGTATATTGTTCAATACTTTTAATCAATTATGTGAATCATGAGCCTTGATGATGCGATGAAATCTGTTTTTTTTCAGGAGGCGATAAGGGAGTATCCGGGCACTGTTATTACTGTTTCCCATGATCGATACTTCATTAAGCAAATCGTAAATCGGGTACTGGAGGTTAAGGATGGTAATTTACAAGACTATGCCGGTGATTACAATGTAAGTTGCTTCATATTGATTTGATTTGTTGTTCGATTCAATTGCATCTTGTTGAATTTAGTATTTGCTTTTGTTAACAATTACATCCTCTAATATTTTCATTTTGTTTTTAGCTATCAGTTCCTGGGTAGCAATCCCGGACCATTATGTCCGTAAACCCAAATAGTAAATAGTAAATACTGTCTCCTCCCTCTACTCGGGGCAGAGTAGATCAACATTTTTAGATAACAAACTATTAACAGCATTCTATTTTGAACATACTTTTAGACGAATGCATTTTCTCTTGGTCCATTATGGCAAAATATCGGTAAGATAATATAATAGCGCTTTGATTAACCAGCTTATGTCCAAGCTATCTTCAGAAAAGAGACTCTTCATTAATCTGCTCGAATGAATATTTGTGTGCCAAATGCACAATTCTATGTAGTGCTAGACGCGACTAGCTAGGACTCTGAATTGGGTTCATATAGTCCCACCAAATAAATGTCCGAGAGATGTTTGTTGTACACCTTGTTTCTTTTCTATGTTTTAACAGGTTCTGTTGATTTGCAATTTTAAATTACAGTATTATCTGGAAAAGAACCTTGAAGCCAGGGAAAGAGAACTCGAACGGGAAGCAGAGCTCGAGGAGAAGTCTCCAAAATCAAAAGCAAAGTCAAAAATGTCAAAGGTAATGCTTCCTTTTTTTTATCTCAAGAAGCGGGATAGGATGCTTATGTAGAGAAACTTGTCCCTTTTCCCCTGAACTATTACTCCCATTATTCTTTACCTCCCACTCAATCCCCAAACTAGCAGAGATTTGTTCCACATTGCACAAAAATCTCAACACCGTGAATTTCTGGTGTTAAAATGACATGTGGCGCGTGTATCTGTTTACAACATGGTGATTGTAAAGCGGAAGGCTTCAACGTTAGCTCAAGGAATTAAGTAACAAACTTGTTGGTTTTAAGCATAGTGGTACGGGAGTGATTATTTTAGAAGTGGGCGGGCTATGTGATTTGCAATGTTTTTATTTTTCATTTCAGTTGATTCTACTTGCGATAATTTTGTCTTGAGCAGGCCGAGAGGGAAGCTCGAAAGAAACAGAAAATGCAGGCATTTCAGAATGCGAAAGCAAAGTCCAAAGGCTTGAAGAATGCTAAAAGATGGAAATGAGTGATGCTATTTCAATTGTCATGATAGTCAGATGGCCAATGCCTAGCTTATAACATTTGTAAATACCATGTACTTAAGGTGGATAGATATAGTCATGGTTGTTAAACCCTGTTTCGGTCTCAAATCGTTTTTTATATTTTTTTTATATTGTCTCGTTTCGTATAATGTATCATAAAAATTTTTAACACAATCATATTATGTTGTAAAAATATAAATTTTATTTGGAGATACATAATGTAATTGTTAGAAATTTTTCATTTTGAGTGACTATTTTATTAAATTAGAGTAAAATAAAAGTTATTGTTTTGAGTTATAATTGATCCAAAGGGAATAGTTGTTTATTAATTAAAATTTCTTTAAGAATGAGTAGTAAGGATTGAGTATCATGATATTGCCTATAAAATAGTTGAAGGGTGATGAGTAATTTATTTCTAATTGGTATAGTTTTAGAAAGTTTTTGGAAAATATTGGACTCATAAACCCGAATTTGGGGGGGAAAAAAAGAGTATTATATAATAATTATAATAAAAATATATATGTAGTTAGAAGTTTCTTTTTTTGAGTGAGTATGTTTAGAAATTATTATACACGATTAGGTCATTTTTAGAGTTAGGAGTGAGATAAAAGATATAATAATTTATTAATTAAAATTCTTAAAAGAAAAGTAATAAGAATTAAGTATCCGTGTAATTGCCTATAAAACAAATAAAGTTAAAGAATAAATTATTTTTAATTAGTGTAGTTTTAAGAAATTTTTGAAAATTTTTTAAAACTATTGTACCCGATTTTGGAAAAAGAAGAAAAATATTATATAATTAATATTATATACAGAGTAAACTTATATACATCGATTCTATATACACATATACACACGGTTGGAGAGACTGACAAAGATGGAAACGCAGAGAGAATGACAGAGAGATAGAGGGGCAACACTTCGGTACAGGTGGGTTCAACTGTCACCTCGGTGCAATTCGGTGTGGGTGTAACATTTAATCCTAGCCATTCAAATAAATTAAATATTGTCAAGATTAACTTGATGACTTGTTCTTCCTTTAATTTGTATTAATTTATTTTTTATATTTTAATATGTAAAAAATTGATAAATAAAATCTATATAAAAGATAAATACTTCATATATTTTATAAATGTAATATATATGTGTGTGTGTGTACTTTTTCAAATTAAAACTCAAAAAAATTATTTTATTTAAAAATATAATTTGAAAGAGACTAATTGTTAGTGATGAAAAATTATACTTTGTCATGAATTGTCGTAGTTTGTAATGAATTTGACAGTGTGTGATGAATTGTGATATACTTAGTAGTGTGTATTGAATTGTGATGAACTTGGTAGTTTTTTATAAACTTAATAGTATGTGATAAATTGTCATGAACTGTCGTAATTTGTGATGAATTGTGATGGACTTTGAAGTATGTGATGAACTTGGTAGCATGTGATAAACTTGGTAGCATGTGATAAACTTGGTAGTTTGTAATGAACTGAGACAAATTTGGTAGTA